>VDFB02265912.1:0-29398 GCA_007258455.2 Sequoia sempervirens
ATATTTAAAAGGATTTGTTTATCAAAAGTTGAATTTATTTTACACTAATAGTAACAAATAAGGTTATCCATAAAGAGTAGGATACAAAGTTTTCCTATATAACCAAATTTAAAGTGAAACCAAATTAGATGAAATTGTTTGAAAATATAACTTAAATCATATAGTAGTAAATAAATTATGATTCGATGATCTTAAGGAATTGAGTTAAAAAGAATAAAAAAATGATTAATATGAAGATGATTTATTGGTTGTCTTTGTTGCTCTTGTTTCTTATTTTTAAGAAAATATAATCTCTACTTATCATGGAAAAATAACCAAGCTTGCTTCCATATCATTCTTTTTATTTAGTCTATGAATGCAACATGCTCAAACTTCACTCTATAGTTTTTGCCTAAGTTTTAGCTCATTAAGTGAATAATTCAATGTTTCCAAAAACAGGAAAATACATTGTTTTTTTCAATAACATAATTTGCATGCTGCATAAAGAACTTCATATAACATTTGCATAATTGAAATATCATAACTAAAGTTCAAGTAAATGAAACTCATTTTTTCAAATACAATTTATAAATAGAATTCATAATCATATATATAATTTTATAATTTACAATAGAATAAGGTCAAGGTATCCTTATTTGGATTACTTCTTCTATTTCACAAGTCTCAATGCGTTGTCTGCAAGAGGGAGAGCATCACCCAAGTGCTTTACCTCTAACCACAGAGCGACGGTCCCTCGCACACCTTCCAACTGGAAGTGGCCTTACCCTTCAACGAAGAGTTAAGTATATGAACCTCTAGTATTGCCATCTAAGTATCTAGTGTTGTGTCCTACATAACATGTACGCCCATACAACTATAGACATTTTCTAACTATGCATGACTCTACTGACAAGTTATGTAAATCTAGAGCACAGTGAACCGACAAGTACAAGCAGTGACTTTTACACTTACTTTGGCCAAAGTTTGATATATTTAATCATCTATTTTCTAAGGAAGTGGTGTCATAAGTTCACTCACCTCTAACTTGACTTGGAAATCCTATTGACATGTGGTTAACTCTTCTTTTGGTTTGACCCAAAGGTTAACTAACTTAAATTGAATCTCTCTCAATAGCGATGACTCACTAGTGTTGATTATTCGACCAAATATGTTTGACTCATTTATCTCAAATACCATGTTACATACTTGTAACATTATGGGTCTGGCAACTGCCTCTTATTCAAGTATTTTACCTAGACACAAGGGAATAATCTATTCTCATACTTTTAAGGTCTTTGAGTTTTTAAAAACGTAAGTCCTCTTCTCAATATTAAATTATCGTGCATAGGTAATAATAAAGACTCTCGGTATAATATATAAGATGATAACTTTCAAAAGATAATAAAGACATTCACTTTTAATACGTTTTTCAAACCCTCTTACTGAAATGCAATATAAACTTGTTCGAAAACATTATATATAGGTCGTCTTATTGGGATAAATATCATATTCTTATACTTAGCTTTTTTGAATTAAAGAGAGTGCAATCAACAAAAATACATCAACAAGTATTTAATCAGCTATTTTCACCCTCAAATTTTACTGTTTGACCCCCCTATATGGGTATGCTTCAAGCTGCTATACATTAGCATGGTTGTGCATATACATGAATTGAGATCCAATATCATCAATTGCGCCATATACCAATTCTGATTCATATACAAGGTTGTCCCTTCAACTGTGCAACATACAAAATCTTAAATATCATACAAATTATGTTCCATAAACAAAGTTGTGCCATCAACTGCGCAAAATACAAAGTTTTTCCTAACACCAACAACTGTGCAAAACAAATTCTAATCTATATACATGCTATGCAAAAAGCTCCATTTATATTTGTTGTACACTGCAAAATCAACATAAAAAGAAGACTCCAAGCAGCCCACGCTTCAACTGAAACTGCTCTCCCTGTCTGACTCAAGGCTGCCCCACCCAGCCAATGTTTGCCACCAACATTTCATCTATGTAGGAAACCTCTTCAGTTTTCAGATTCTCCTTTGAATGCAACATTGAAGACCAGACCTAATGTTGCTCCTCATTGGCCTTTGCTTTCCCATTATAGTTCTTCTGAAAATTTTCCACTGCAGTCATGAAAATGCCAAATTGGAATGGCCCACCTGCCAGCTATGTCCAGACTTGCCCTTGTTATGATTGACAGGAAGTGTCTCTGCTTGCAAGAATCTACGAAATTTTCCTTCTGAGTTCTTCGTCGTCAATACAACCTATGAAGCAATGTTAAAAAGGGTGAGTCTCTTTGCAGACTCAATAAGGAGCCTTCTCTCCTCATTGAATTTCTCACTGTTTCTTGCCTTCCACAAATGCCATAGAATTTCATTATAAATACAATGCCAAAACAAATTAATCTCTTTGCCAAGCTTTTTATCATTGCATAGAAGGACATCTTTCCAATTAATTTTGCCATTAGTTTTCCAGATTAACATGTTGTTACATAGGAGTTTCCAAACTTCATTTGCATACAAGCATTCAAAGAATATGTGATCAATAGTCTCTAGGAGCCTACACATGTTACATATTTCAATATCATCATGTTTCCACTTGGCAGGGGCTCTTTGCAACAAAATTAACCATCTTAGACAAGCTTTTTTGGTGTCCAGAATAGAGGACTAGTTTGATGTGAATGTTTCATGCCAATCCTTACTACTAAGGATTACTTGCCAAGAATTGTTTAGGTGTTCAATTAAAGGAATCATTGTGCATTAGTTCTTGGTAGATGACCTTTGCTTGAAGTGAATTTAGTGGAGTGTTTCCTTTCCAAGAAAGTTGCTCTATAAAATCTCTGACTAAGCTATTAGGACTGAGCGGGGGTAAAAGTTCAAGGCTTGCTTCAGTACAGTGTAGGTTCTCAACCCGGACGGGGGCAGATGGAATTCCTCCTTCAAATCTTCCCACTTCTTGACCTTACCATTTACTAGGACATCTTTCAAGGTCTTGACTCCTACTACACTTTTTGGCGGAGCAACCTTGGAGCAAGGCCAAAGGCTTTCCCTTGTGCTCCAAATTCCACCAAATGGAGCAGTTGAGATGCAATGTATTGCCATTCTAGACAGTGAATGAGGAGTTGGTGACATGTTTATTACTTATTTCCCACCCCTTCCAAATGCTTCTGAACACCATAGAACCAGTAGGGACTATAGGATGCTTCGATAGAAGCAAATCACTGAAAGGCAGTTGCTTCCACGACCTTGCCTGCTTGGGAGTGCCTAAATGAATGTTGTTCCTGATTAGCACTTTCCAGGGTTCATTTCCTTCTAGTGCCTTAAAAATCCACTTACTAGATAAAGCAATTCCTTGCTTCTCTAGGTCTTTTAGCCCAATTCCCCCTTGATTCTTGCCCAAACAACACCAGTCCTATCTGACTGAGTGTTTCTTCCTTTTCCCCTTACCATCAGACCAAAGAAAGCCTCTAATTTTCTTTTGCATTTCTTTCAGTTGATAGCTATTGAAAAAGCATACTAAAGCATAATAGACAGAGTAAGAAGAAAGAATCTTTTGACAAACTTGGAATCTGCCAGCTAGGGATAGGTATTGCTTATTCCACCTGTCCATCTTTTTGTCAATATTTTCCTTTATCCAATGCCACATGTCCTTCAGACATGGACTAATTGCAAAAGGGATGCCAAGGTATCTTATTTGTTTATTAGGGGCCCCCCACTGAAAATCAAACTTTTGTAGCCAATCAGGCGGCTTGTATGACCATCCCAACATTATAGATTTTTTTCTAGAAATATTTGCACTTGAGGCCTGGTAGAATAGATTGAGATTGCACAACAAATTCTCCATGTTTTCCTCCTCTAGATCAACAAATATTGCTATGTCATCAGCAAATTGGATGTTTAGAAGTTCATTGTTGTCTGGTAAGTGCAACCCTCTTATCTTTGGAGTTGACACCATGTCTCTAAGCAAGAAGTGCAAAGAGTTAGAGGCAATAACAAACAAGGCAGGTGCAAGAGGGCAACCCTGTCTTATAGACCTCTCCAACATGAAAGGTTCTGAAAGTGTGCCATTAATGTCCACTTGAGTTGAAGCATCTTTCAACAGAGTGTTGACCATATTACAGAATTGCAGAGGGAACCCAAAGGCCTCTAGGATTGTTCTTATGAAGGCCCACTCAACCTTTCTGTACGCTTTTTCAAAGTCTAGCAGTAGTATAGCGGACTTTTGTTTGGACAATCTTGACCATTCCAAAGCCTCCCAACTGGTGATGAGGTTCTCTAAAATGTACCTTCCCTTGATAAATCTTGTTTGGGTATTGTTTATGAATTTTGGTAAGATGTTTACTAGCCTTAGGGCTAGGACTTTATAAGAGACATTTAAGAGAGTGATAGGTCTCTAGTTCTTCAAGCTAGTTTTATCTCCATCCTTGGGGAGCAGCCTTATAATGCCTTTGTTAATGTCCTTCCCCAAGGATCCCTTGTTGATGGCTTCTCTATAAACTTGGAGCAGATCCTCACATATCCATTTTGAGAATTCTTTGAAAAATTCCACTAGTAGACCATCCGCCCTGGGTGATTTATCATTGTTCATTGAGTTAATAACCTTCCTAATTTCCTCCTTATTGATTTCTTTGGCTAGGAGCAAGGAATCCTCATGGGAGATCTTGGGAGGAATCATTCCCTTGATGAGACTTCTTGCCTTTCTTCCCTCCTCAAAATCACCTTCAGAAGAGAATAGGTCTTTGAAGAACAGGAGAAACTGCTTAGAGATATCTTCTTGATTATTGAGAAGGGTGCCATTGTGATTTATTTGGTCAATTTGCTCTCTAACCCCTTTCTCTTTTAGCAGCCTAAAAAAGAATTTGGTCCCCTTTTCCCCATTATCTAGCCAGTTGATTTTGGCTCTTACTTTTAGGCCTTGGATTTTGTGTGATTGGATTCTTCTAAGCATGTTCTTAATAGAGACCATTTCCTCATTGACTCTTTCATCAACTAGGTTGCTCTGCAACCTTATTTAAGCCCCTAGCAATGCCTCTTGGAGATTGTTTTCTTCCTTCCTCCTTTCCATTGCCAAGTGTTTTCCAATGGTTTGGCAAAGGATTTTCTAGCCTTTGACATTTGCTTCCCACCTTTGAATTGCTCCTTCACCTTTTAGAATGTAGTTATTTATTCCCCTAAGGGTGCAAATAGCATCTATGCAGCTTTCTTCTTTAAGTAGGCTAGTATTGAGGATAAAGTTATGCTCCTTTTTACTTTCCTTCCTTCTGGCAGAGTTTAGGATTAGGGTAGCCTTGATTGGATGGTGGTCAGATAGGGTGTATGGGTACACCATGACACCCATCCCACCATCCGACGGGGAAAAATTGAGCCAGTTTTTATCTGCATAAAACCTGTCCAGCCTGTAGTACACCTGCCTTCCTCCTTTTTGAGAGTTACACCAGGTGTACCAAACTTGATTGTTTTGGTGCTTCAACCCTACCAAAGGGTCAAGGAGATTCAACTTGGTTTTCAACCTCCACCAGAAGTGCTTCTCATTTCCTTTCCATTCCATATCCAGGCCTCCTTTTTTGTGCTCCAAGCTTTCTATCATATTAAAATCCCCCCAATGACCCAAGGGATATCAGGAAGGGTTGCAAGCCATTTCCAAAGTTCAATGCACCCTCTATAGTCATTTGAGGCATAGACCGAACATATGCCAAATTTGGCTCCATTTCTCTCAAAATTTGCCCACACTGCTCTGTTGCAGGGGGAAGTGCCATTGTCCACTAGGGACTGTTCCCAGTTCTTGGCCATCAGTATGGCAGTTCCCCCTTTCCCTTTTCCATGCTTGGTGACTAGAAAGGATGCACTATTCTAGATGAACCTCAAATTGGTCTCAAGAGTGAAACCAATGGCCTTCACTTCTTGAAGTAGTACAAAATCCTTGTCTTTTTCCATATTGAGAAATCTCCTCACCAAGTATTGCCTGTCGGGGGATTCTAGTCTCCTCACATTCCAAGAAGTGCAGTTAATGTTCATTAGTGGCAAGGTCAGTGGAGATCTCTTTGCCTTTTGTGAACAAATCAAAGAATTTAGGAGAGGCTTCTTCACACTCTAACCTTTTGGTGTTAGGTGAAGGAAGTATAATGCTTGTCTTCTTCCTCTTGTTTTTGCATAGCATTATGCTATTCCCCCTAAATTTGTTGATAGACCCTTTCTTTTTGCCCCTTCTTTTTAGGTTCGGGGGTAGGATATCTTCTTGATTATTGAGAAGGGTGTCATTGTGATTTATCTGGTCAATTTGCTCTCTAACCCCTTTCTCTTTTAGCAACCTAAAAAAGAATTTGGTCCCCTTGTCCCCTCGTGAATGCCCCTGGGCCATAAACCTAAGGAATGTAGCAATTGTGTATAAAGGTGAAATAATTTTTTTTTTTTAAAGTATAATTTTTAAGTTAATTAGTTGCATACATTCGTTAAGTTACGTGATGTTACACTACTTTGAGTTTCCATAGACGACTTTAGTATTTCGCATTGCACATATTAATTAACATTAGCATAAAGATAAACATTACATAACATTGAATTCCATTCAAGATAATATAAAGTACAAATATGTTTCTTACATTGTATTTGATAAAATAATACAATACTCATCCATCTGATGAGGTAGTTCAATAATAATTACAATTACATTTACAATTGTTCACTTCATTACATTTTGAGGGATGTTTTCAAATACAAGATTTACAATTTACAATGATGAAGATGTACATATAAGTTTCCAAGTGTGGGCTCTCTATCCGTGAAGCTCTCGATGCCATGATCAAACTGGGGACCCAACGGAGTAAGGTGCACGTTCCACCCAACCATGTGGTGTACCCTCGTAGGGTTCACCCCCTCAAGAGATAGTAATATGATTACCTAGACATAACCTATTCACCCTAGACACAAGTACATAACTAACTGATGGTTACATTGCTTCCAGATTTTAGACAATCAAATATGCTAAGTACACAAGGTAAACTGTTATTTTAGGTGGAGTGTCATCACAATGTTGCAAAGGTTACCCCGGTGTTTCTTCCTAGGTTCCGGAAATTTCAACTTGCTACCTCTAACCCTTAATGTAAACTCTACTCTATTGTAAAATATTATGAATCGGTCGTCTCTTGAAGAAACAAGACACCGATTTGCCATTCCAGGGCTTCTCATCTTATACTCAAGACTGAACTAGCTCAAGAGTCAATAAGTGAGGCATAATACTCTTGTTAAGAATTTTTAAATCTAACTACTGTGTTATTTAGTTTTCACTGACTAACTCTTTGTAAGTTACCCTGACACCACTTTGTGTGTAGGCCCTTACAAAAAGCCACTCCCCTAAACATAACAAAGAAATCTATGTTCTCTGACTAAGGTTTACAAGGTGTACATATAACCAAAATCAATATAAAAGACCAAACGTGTTATAACGGACATCAATCATTTTTCATAAAACAGGTGTCAAACCACCATACAAATCCATGTACACATCCTTAGTTAACACAAGAACTCTACTTAAGTAATCACAATCCCCATTTAACAATTGGTCTGGAAGACTTGTTCATTTGAGACTTTCCCAATTTATCCAACAAAGAAACAAGATTTAAAGAAAATTGAAAGAAAATAACACATCTACATTAGGATATTCTAAATCCTTTCAAGCAATATAATTTGCATGTAATTAAGTCAACTTAATTAAAATTCACTTTCAATTAATCTAGAATTTCACATGCAAAATAATTTAAAGAAAATATTTTATATATCTTTAAAGTATTAAAATTATTTTTCCTACCTTAATAAATATAATTATATATATATTTATATACAATTAATTTATTTATACATACAAATTTATATATATATATACATATATATAATAATATATATATAGACATATATATAATAATATATATTTATATACATACACATACATATATACATATATATATATAATGATATATGAATTAAAGACCATTTAAATTAAATAAAACTCGGATTAAAGAAATCGCATATGATTTTTAACAAACGAAATAAACTTAATCCGGCCGCAGCCCTACCACGGGCTCCTTTGGGGAGGCGCGACCCTCTCCAGGGCTGTGCCCAGCAGCCACTGGCTGTTGTGCGTAGCCATGGAGGCTGCGTCCGCCCGTATGGGCAATGGGGAGGGTTTCGGCCCTCCCCTGCACACTGCAATTTTTTTTATTTTTATTTTTAATTTTTTTAATATTCGTCGTATGGCGACTGCAGAATTTATAATGTAGTATAATTTTAAAAAAAATCACCATATCCCAAATTCGCCTGTACGGCGTTTTCCATATTTTTAATTAAAAACATTTCACAATCAAATTTATATATGAAGATAAATTATATATGTATATATATATATATGCATATATATATATATATATATATAAACATACAGGGTTTCATCAACAGAGAACAAAATAAATTTATACAGATATCAACAGGGTAATATGGGGAAATTGTGATAACTTTTTTTTTTAAAAACAGGGTACGCACAGTATTTCCGTTCAAAACCTAATTTACCCAGAGGTTTCATTTTCTCTTTCAACAAATATTTCCCTCACAAAATTTTAAATACTTCCTACAGAGAGAATTCTACAGAAGCTTTCTGAAACCAACAAATTTTCACACGACAAAATATTGTGAACAATTTCTTTGCGGGAAGTAGAAAAATATTTAAATTAAACTAATTTCTTTTCACAGACATTCCCTTTCAAAACAAATAAAATAATTCACAAGAAGATTACCTGTTTTCCTGTGCTTCAGAAAACTAACTGGTGAAGAACTTTGCCTGTAGCTTCCACAATTCTTTCCCGAGAAACAAAACCCAAATAGCAACCAGAGTTTTTCCACAAATATACAATATTCCAAAGGCACATACAGAAAAATTTAGCAAAAGCACTGATATTTTTCCCGTGAAGAGAAAATAGAATAGAATCCCTCTGTGTTTTTCCAGATCCAAATTATCCTCCGTGAACAAGTTCCTCAACCATAATCAATAAATGCACTGACACACATGTCGAGAAGTGCAAAATATCTTTTAACCACTTCTCGGCAATCTTGCCTTTCCAAGATTTTTGCATGATTTAATTCATTTATTTAAATTTAAAAATCAAATTTCAAATTGCATGCATTTATTTTATTTTATTTCCCCTTTCCAATTAATATTTAAATTTCAATAAATCTATTCACTTATTTAAAACAATTTAATTTTATTTATTTATTTAATTAATTAAATAAATTTAATCTTTATGATCAAACCATTTAACCAAACAAGGTAATTAATTAATTAAATAACAAGCAACTAATTTCTTCAACATTTAAAAAATAATTTAAATGTCAGCAAATTAAAACATAATAAACTATTATTAAAATCAACATTTTTCCTTTCAAGCAATTAAACCAAACAGAAAAATACAAGACAACCAAGACTCAAACTAAAACTGACAATGTCCAGTGACCAGGTTAAAGACTAGACTAGGATGAACCTAACTACTACCTCCCAATTAAACCAATGAATAGAGCTGCCGTGTTGGGAAAATCACCGGACATCCTGAGGGCACTTTCCATGGCGAGTGATGCGGTCGTTCTCCCTACCAATACAAAAATCACATGGGGCCCGTGAGAATAAATAACTGTTAGTCCATCATAACATATATATAACAATAACATCTGAAAGAAAACATCTACGCTATCTCAAAGCATATCAGAAATCAAATATCACCATACAATGTATCATCATGTCACAGAATAAATCCACTGTCGCTCAAAACCAGCGATCAAAATATCCAAACAAAGTATCATAGTCTAACAGTGTGAAAACATATCAACAGAAAACATAAGCATAAATGGGGAATTTACTACAACAACAACACCACCATAAAAGGTTTTTTACAAAAATGACAAAGGGGCATTGCTCAATACATGAAGGGTCACACCTTAGGGAACATCATGCATAACATCACCACCGAGAGAGGAAAAGTTGTGGAATAAAAGCTCACCCTTTAGGGAATACTAGTCGTAGTATTACCAACAAAGGGAACATCATACACCAAGGACGGACACACTCTTAAGGGATATCAAGCCCAATATCACCATCAAAGAGAACTAGCATAGATTGAGAAGGCCACACTTTCATTGACAAGGTCACACTTTCTAGGAGATTTATGCTATCATCACTAAAAAGGGACTGTTTCTTATGTAAACAATGAGCAGGGGACTATATGCCCCCCCTTAAAATGTTAGTGTACTTTCTACACATATTTTAAGGAGATACAAAGGGATCCCTTGCTAGAAGGAATGTACCTCACACAAGGCTACTTAACCCCTTGCCC
Organism: Sequoia sempervirens; assembly: GCA_007258455.2. NCBI lineage: Eukaryota > Viridiplantae > Streptophyta > Pinopsida > Cupressales > Cupressaceae > Sequoia > Sequoia sempervirens. Next base: position 10,367 of record VDFB02265912.1, read on the forward strand.
CCCAAGTGTAGGGACAAAGATGAGACCAAAAAGGATGATGATAGGCTGCTCCTTGCAAGATGAAATATGATTGCATAAAACTTTATGTGTACCTCCATGCATGATAGTGAGTATTGTGTGATACTAAAACTACCACATGGCAAGGAACAACAACTGATGCTATTTGTCTTGGGAGAATCTTGCATGATTAAGTAAAGGTCTCCTTTCATCTCATGAATCCATGGTCTACCCAAGAGAATATTATATGAAATATTGTTAGGCATGACATGGATAGGATTTTGCAACACAACAGTACCAACTTTAATAGGTAATGTTATTACACCAAGCAGTTGTCTTCCCGCATTATCAAAACCTTTAATTAACAAAGCAGCTGGTTGGATTAAATTTTTGTCTACTCCATTTTTTTCCAAACTATGAACATTGCAAACATTAATCCCTAAACCATTGTTAATAAGGGTATGCCTAATCCTAGTTTTATTAATAACAGCCATTATCATCAAGGCATCATTTTGCTTTTGTATTTCCAAAGGGGGTAATTCATTTTGATGAAAGATAATATCAAAATTAGCTTCATTCATAGCTTCAAGAAAATATTCCACGTCATTTGGTTGCACACTAAGAGGGACAATATCTTTTTGTAAAGCTTCTTGAAGCATGCCATGATAAACAAGTGATGTTTGAATCAAATCCCACAAATAAATCTTGGTTGGGGTATTATGAAGTTATTCAACAAGATCATATTATTTACCACTACGGTAAGGAATATTAGGTGTAGGTGGGAGGTATGGTTGAGGTAAAGGGATAGATATTGGTATTTGTTTCGGCTGCTTATTGTTTATAGTGTTATATGTGCGAGCAACTATGTGATAACTTGGTTGTTGTGACACATGATTACTAGTGAGTTATTTTGCAAAGCTTAGGATATGGTCATGAGGTTTAGGAGGTCCTATAATGAGAGGTGAATTAAGAGGTCCAAAAATTAAAGGATTTTTAAGAGGTCCAATAATTAAAGGAGATCTAATAGCCAATTATGTGTTTATAACCTCAAGAGAGTTAACTACTTGTTGATAGTCTTCTATCGATGGGGGATTTAATATCACCTTAGCATATTCATCTATGAAATCCATCTTACCATATTTTGAAAGAAATGTATCAATTATTTCATCCTCTTGTCCAATAATATCTTCCCAAGTATGAGAAGTATTGGGAGAGAAACAAGCAAGATTCTCATGATGCTCAATGATTGGATCTTCTAACACCAAGATACCTTCTTCACAAGTAGGTAAGGTATTGAGAGAAGAAAAAATGTGATTTTCATGATTTTCAATGATTACATTCTCTTTCACCAATCTAAACTCAAATATAGGAGAGATAGTGGGTGAGGGGTCAATGAGAAATAACAAAAGAGGAGAAATAAACTCATTTTCACATGCTTGTAACAAAAATTCCCTAAAATTCTTAACAAGATTTGATAATAGAACATGCATTATGACAACCAAATATTTTTGCAATGAGAACATTGTGTTATGTCCTATGGATGAAGCTAGCAATGCGTTTAGAAAAAAAGATATTTACCAAACTGATACTAAAAAACTGAGGCCAGATCTAGGCAAAGACTAGAGACAAGGTTTGTCACACAAAATTTGGGCTCAATTTGGTTGGACAAGGTCGCCCAGGGAAATTATGTCTTGCATATCTTTTTGCAAGTTTAAAATTTGACCATGTATAATACTACTTAATGATCTCAGGTATGTTTTCAGATAGGTCTGACAATGAATATTTTTCTAGAATTTACCCACTTTATGATTATGTAACTCAAAATGCAAGTATGCAACAATTTGTAAAATGTTCAAGCAATAAATGACAATTTCAAATGTAATTTTCAGATTTAAGATGCAACAATTGATTGGTCCTAATATGCCTAAATCAAAAAATGATGATGTTGATGCCTTTAAAACAAAACAATGCAATTTTCACTTTTTGAGCTTTATGCAAGATACCTAAATGAATGCAATGAACAATTTCAATTTTGTTTTCAGATTTGAATGACCTAATGCATATTTTTTAATAATTAGAATGTAAATCTAACCAGATGATTGTAATTAACCCTATTGCAACCTATAATGCAATATTTTTGAAATTTTTTGCTCTTGTATGATGTAAAAAATGAATGCCTAAATGAATAATGCAAAACAATGCAATGTTAAACCTAGATATAGGATAATTTGCCTCAAATTTTAGAAGTTTTATAATGTTAACATGTCAAGTTCACCAAAATTAAATGTAGAAAAAGGGGGACTAAGTTCTAGGATTTGACTCTGGGGTTTAGACACCTTTCCTAACATTTCATTTGGAGGGTTGAGGTAGCGGGGATTTGATGAATGTGGACAAGATATAGGACTAACTTACAACCTAAAAGGTGAGTCATCCTACCCTTGAATAGATCTAAAATGGACTTAAGGATGAAATGCAATAAAATGACTAGGGTAATGATGCAACTAACTATTCTGATGCAAGAACAATAGATACTAAAAATCACAAATGAATTCCAACTTCAGAAATAGACTGTACAAAGTATTGTGCACCTAGTATATGAATATGGGGTTGAAAATTGAGGACCAACTTGCCTAGGGTGATTGTGTCCTAGTTGAGCAACTTCAAATCTATTTTTATAGTCCTCTAGTGTCATATCAGAGCCTTCATTTTCCAGTTGTCACACTATGGGATCACCATTGAATATTGTTGTAACAAATTTTTGATTTGTTGTCAAGGTGTAGGGTTTGAATGCAACAATGAATAAATGACCTTCAATCTTCTCCCAATATTCTCTAGATATGAAACTTTCACATTCAAAGAGAGAGGAAGGGTTGTGACATATAGGAGCTTGACTTAGTCAAACCACACCTTAGTGTTTTCACTTCCAAAATGTCAATGCCAATGAAAGATAGATAAATGATAAATGAATGATGAATCAACAAGGACCTACAATTCACCACCCAAAAATGGCTTCCTTGAATGATTGAAATCATACAAATCTCCTCAAGGCTTGATTGTTGCTAGCTTGATTTGCTTGAAGACCTACAAGGGTTAGATCTCACAAACAATATGATGTAACATGAACACTCACATACACTTTGATATGATGCTTTGATATTGAATTGTTGTAATAAATCTCTCAAATGTTTCTCTTGACTTGCTTGATTTCTTGATCATGCTCTTAATTGCCAATAATTTCTAGAAATTGCTTGTTAGTTTTCAAATGGTGAAATAACTATGTATTTATAAGCATTTAATCTAATTTCCAAAAAAATAAATCCTGATAGCTGACATTTGACATTTGAAATTCAAATAATAAAATGCCACCTCCAAGATATTCAATTTTGGAGGAAAAATAGGGGGACTAAGTTGCCTAGGGCAACTTAGTCCTAGCCCTATTTTACAAAGTTCAAAGTGTCAGGAGCAAAATATTAAATATATGCATTTGTTTTCCAGATGGGTTTTCTTAATAATTGTCCAAATGGGCTATAGAATACATAGTTTGGGAAATTAGGTGTACAATTAGGTCCATGCACTTAGGGAGGAGCAAAACATAGTGTGAAATTATCAAAGGTCACAATTTATGATGCTACAAGGGCATATATCCTCTAATGTATAGCTCTTATTAGTGTGACTCATCTCCATGTTTTCTATCTTGTATTCTAGATTCTGAATTTTTGTTACCAAATCATTTGTAGTTGTCAATGGATGTACACTTGTGGAAATTTAATGTTGTTGCTGATGTTGATTTAGTGGAATGCAAGGTTGTTTGGATTGGCTTGGAGGAATGAAATATTGTTGAGGTTGGTTTGGAGGAATGAAATATTGTTGAGGTTGGCTTGGTTGGAATGAAATGTTGTTGAGGTTGACTAGGAAGGATGAAATTTTGGTGATATTGTCTAGGAGAGATGGGCATATTTTTCATGTTTAAAGTACCCATATTTATATTAGATTGTGCAAAGGTAGGTGATGGTTCAGGTGTGAATTGATCATGATGTGTCTCTTTATATGAATTCCATTGAACTTTTGATGTTATAGGTGGAGGTTCTAATGTATATGCGAAGGTGGCAACCACCTTTTCCCATGATGTTTGAGGTGTATTTTATGGTGGTGATGGTATTATGCTTCTTGTAGGTGTGTTGGCTTGACTTTCTTCTCCCCAAATGTCACATGTAATGATATTTACATCTTTGAAAAGTTGGATGGGTATTTTAGCACATTGTTGAGAGCTAACATTAGGAGGTAATGATCAAGATTATATTTGAATATATGGTCCAATATTTTCACTGCTTTAGGCTCTTGCTCAAATTCTTGTATGTCCTCTAATGTGGGGTCTCAATTTGCATCTTCATCCTCCAAACAAGGTATCCTTGAAGGATCTCTATGGAAAATGGATGGGTTTAAAGTTGTTCCTTTCTCATATTGGTCAATGCTTGTTGGAATGTTTGACTCATCTTGATGGGATTCCATGTTATTCTTATATAGAGAATTTTTTATTGGCATATGTGATATAAGAAATTTGATAAAATTTTATTTTCTTTTAACAACTTGATGCTTGTTGCTCAAAACCAAAATAGACCAAAGTTAAGTTAGAACTCCAAATGATGATAATGATAGATTCTTACTTGAACTAAGCTTGTGAGTCCAAGAAAGATTATAAATATCAAGATTGATATTGATAAAGTGTACTTGAACTAGACTTGTGAGTCCAAGAAAACTTAATAAAGAGGGTGGTTTCCAACTCAAGAGTAGCTTCGAAGCTCTCAAGTTGGTATATCCACAAATGATATAAGATAGAGATAAAAGATAGAAGACCCAATTTGAACTTTGATAAACTTTGATAATGATATAACAAGATACAAAAAATTTTCCACTCCTCAAATCTTATCAAGGACAATTAATTAATACCAATAAAAGATCCATTTCAACTTTGTTTATTTGATAGTTTGATATTTTACCTTTGATTTTTTTTATTTTGGAATATTTTGATTTTTAATGGTTTTTGAGTTTTTTTAATTTGTTCAAAGATCAAAAACACACAAAGATGTAATAAAAAATACAATTTCCTATGACTTAATTTTGAATGGATATCTGCCATTCAATTTCAAGTGGAGATGGTGATCTAAGTAATGAAACACACAAGACACATTAACAATCCTACTCAAGTGGGTATGGCCAATAAGTTTTGAATAGACTTTACAAGCTCAACTAGGGGTATCCTTGAGATATACCACAAGGGTATGCAAGGCCTAATCTGTAGATGGAAGGGAATAATTCCAAATAGTCGAGAGGAGAGGGTAACCGACTCTCCACATTCATTTCTCTAAGGTATAAAGTTCTCAGAGACTTAGCCTAGATTGAAAAGATTATGATTCCAAGAGATGTTTCTTTCAATTCACCGCCCGATATTTACACTTCACTAGAACATGGGAGTTGAGGGCGTCCCCTAAAGTGGTCACTTCTCTAGGCAAGCCCTCTAGAAAGAAAAACAAGATCATTTATATATAATCTTCAAGACCATTGTTGAACGCAAGAGGAGAGCATATGTAAGTAGATCTCAGGGATTAAATGACACTTGTTTATTTTAGAGCCCAAATCCAAATGTGAAATATTAATTTGAAGCTCACTTCCAAATGTGAGAAGACATACCAAGCAAGATTTTTCAAAGCAATGATACCAAAAATGATAAAGAAACAATGATTATTTTGAAATTTTAAGATAGAAATGGTGATTAGAACGAAGGTACTCGGAGTCCAACGCTAAATTTGAGAAGATAATTTGATCCATTTGAAGAGCTCCAAATTAGCTTTTGCAACCCTTTGAATTTTTAATCTCTACACACAAAGGCCAATAAACAAGCCTAGAAAAGAAAAATAAGCGCATTTATTTTTTATCCTCAAGATTACCCATAGGTGCAAGAGGATAGCATACATAAGTAGATCTTGGGGATTAAAATAAAATGGTTCATTTTATATCCCAAATTAAAATGTGAAAGGTTGATTTTAAGACCTAATTTTTGTTAGAAAATAATGCATCAATACCCAATTCTTTTAATCCATTTCTTACATAATCCCATGAGAAAAAAACATGGATAAAAGCTTACAGAATAACGATAATGCATAGATCAAATAGATAAGAAACAAGATATACCTTGGGAAAACCCTCGAGAGGCAGCCTCCAAAAGTATCATACTACATCTATTATTCAACAATAAAACAATACATGCACTTACAGAGTTACAATGAATACTTTGAAGAAACATCAACCCTCTCCTATACATCCTTCATGTGTCTAAACATGAATCCACACATCTCATGTTATGCTTCACATATGCACTCCTCAGAGAGACTCAATAATTACCCAACCAACCTTAACCACTAAACATGTGTTTTCTTTTATAGAAACGGGCTCACACAAATACAACCATGTGAACACAAAACAATTGACCCCTCATTTAATATTGGATATTAAGTTTTCACATTATTAAATACTTTCTCCAAATATTAAATCATTATCCTATGTCTTCCACACATAAAATAATTAACCCAATGTTACAATACAACATTATAAGTGGCTCCAAATAATTATCTAGTATGCCAAACACATCTCCTAGATGCACCACAACTAAATAATTATTTAATTATATTATAATAATTCAAATTTATGCAATGGTGTATAACACCAAATCATAACATTCTCCCACTTATCGTATACATTTCATAAGGGTCAATCAATGAAATACATCATAACAACCATACATGAAACCACATTAATCTCCAATATTCTCTCATGCTCCATCAAGATACCTACAATAAAACCAAAGTGACCAGCATCTCAAGCAAGAACTCCTCTCATCCTCCAACATGCCACCTATGGAAGAAAAGGAACATGCCAAGGTGAAGATGCACAATCCAAAGGACAAAAGCATCAAATCCAAGTGATAACAAAGGCTCCAATCTATTGTAAAAAGGAAAAACCCACATGATCATAAATAGCATCCACAACACATGCTAATACATCCAACCATCTATACCTCTTAGGTATCATAAACATCAATAAACTCCATGTATGAAATTTTTCAATGAAGAACATACATGTCCAGGAACTCTCATTGCATGGGTAATATCAAATCTGAACATAACTCATGTCTACCAATTAACACCCAAACCAAGGTATGACAAATAATAAAACCAATTTAGTACCAAGAACAATCACAATGATCCATACATGCAAAACAAACAATTGTATGCTCTCTCACAACATGTCACCATAATCCTCCCAAATTATGTGAACATAAATCTCCAGGAGGAAACCATAAAATGAAGAGATAAAACCTCTAAACCATAACATTTTCAAAGTGCTACACCGTGTCAAGTATGATCTCCTTACAACTTCAAATGAAAATCCTCAACAACACCCAACCACTCAATCTCATAAATCAAATGCAACATATGAATCATGTAATATCAACATGGATGTAAGCCTCTCTAACCAAGGAAATCAAACTCAAAGTATCCATTCCCAAATCAAGAAATCAACCCAATAACACCTCCTATAACTCCTCATCAATGGATGATAACATAAATAAACTCATATGCACAAGGAGATAACCATTCCAAACATCCTTCAAAACCAAATTTCCATAAATCAAGATCCATATTGATGAAAGATAAAGCATAAAAACATAACACATCTAAAAGAAAGAATGAACAAATATCTCTCAGATAAACCACCAAGTAGACCAAGAGTAGGGAATAAGAATGCTCCTCCAGGGTAACCAAGTCATCATGAATCACTCTAATAATAATCTCCTCTATAGGTCTATCATGAACTCACATCTATATTCAGGTGAAGGTTCCTCAAGCTTCCTGTTGAAACCTCCAAAGAGTAACCATCTCAATAAAATATCTCTAATCATAAGATAACTCCAACCTCACCCAAGTATCCAAGTATTCATGAGCACCTACCAATGATCAATCCATGCTAAACTCCAAATACAATATAGCACCATCATGAAGCTCTCAAGAAAATGATCAATGAACTCAATACCAAGAGAACCAAAAAGATCAATGTCAAAGCTCCAATCATGAAATCAAGAACTTAATCATGATGTCATGATCTCACATCTCCTTGAAAGAAGATCATATGCTCCAAAGAACATATCATGTACTCATATCATGCCAAAAACTCTAATGTGCAATCAAGAGTGCATCATGACATAATAAAATAACCACCTCATCAAAACCAGAATCACATGTCAAATGAAAAATCATGACACCTCAACCAAAGACTAAAGAGTCCTACATGGTTAACTAAGATGTCAACATTTCCAAACCACATGAAGATAACCATCTCCTAAAAGTGAACCTGTAAATGTGAAAGAACTCTTCTACAACAACAAGATCTAAGAGCTCCTCCAAAATATCCAAAAACACTTAAGAAGATCATCCATCACTAGGTGATGAATCCACATCACTACCAACAACTCCCACTGAACTGTGATACCAAGCTATACATGTCATTGTGACAACCACCTCCTAATTGAAGATCACCCATGGTCTACACACACTCAACTACAATCCCAACAACTCCAAAGAATACATAGAACCAAGATCTCATAGAAAAGAATATACAACCACCATTAAAACATCAAGAATCAATCCTACACCACCAAATTGTCACTATCAAAAGATCCCATTGAAATATGTAACCAATGAAATGTAACAAATATATTATGACATTGTGATAAAACCACATGCTAGAAGTTCCAAACATTGACAATCATGGCACTCTAACCATCCATCCTCTCATCTTGAAAGAACATACCAATGCACAAATGACCACATACGAGGGCAACTAACAAATTTTGCATCAACACTAAAACAATCTTTTGGATATAGACAATCCACATTCGATTAATCCCACTACAACCAAATGGGTGGCCAACCCATACAACTACATAACTTGAATATCCAAAATAATGAAGCATGAAAACTCATCATCGCATTAGTAACTTACAAAATTTAAGATATCAAAGAAGATAATCCTACAGACAATAAGACTCAAACACCAAATCAACCTTAGATTTGATTTTCCAAACATGTCCACAAACAAGTAACCATAGTGAAGGAATCAATTAAGTATCTTGGAGATAAGAAAAACCTCCTAACACCAAACTAAAACACCACCAAATAACCACATGCATGATCATGTCATGCCAATGCATAAATGTACATGCATATTCATGACATCATAATCATCACTAGCATTATACTTGCACTCAACTTTCACCAATCACAAGACTCCAAGTCTCTACATGTGTCAACCCATGTCCTAAAAAAAAAAGACATGTGTACATGTTATCATCAAAATCCAACTCTGAAAAATACTTATAAACTTATACCAAGAAACACCAAATTGATAATCAGATGTACCATCATAAATGTCACATAAAATCATGTACTCCCTCAAGGTTTCGCCTCTTGAATTGTTTGGATGCTCACACAATCACACCTTGAATCTTAGGTACTTACAAGTGATAAAACAAGTACAATCCTCTATTTGCACCACAAACTAAAAATCTATTTGATCCAATGTGTATTACATTGCACATGCTCTCCAACGCCTATTTAGAATCAAAAATTTGATTTCATACGCAAAAGTTATGTCCAAAATCGTGAAAATGAGAATGTCTAACTTCCAAGCCCCAAAAACTGATGAAAATAGCAAATACATGGAACCAAACCTATACCATCCATAGTGCTTGGAGAGAGCTTTTCATCAACTAATGAAAGTAAAAAATTGTTAGAACATAACATTATTAGGGGTCATACCCTTAATAACATTTATATATTGTTCTAATATAAGGTTATAAAACCTTATATATTATATGCTATCCCATTTGAAATAATTAGATTATTGATTATTTATGAATGGGGGTTGTTGAATAGGTGTGACTAATACACTTTCAAGTATTATGTCACCCTTCCTCCTATATTTAAGGAGGTTCTCTCCCATTTGAGAGAGGTGGAATTTGGAGATTATATTGTGAAGTATATCACTATGCGCATGAAGTATTATTGGCCATGTGGAAGTATGAAGAAGTGTTCCCTAGGTTCGGTCTATGTTATAATAGACCATTACATTGTAAGTGTTTTTAATAAAATGATGCTTTATGGGGTTTTTTATCCAAAAGGTTTTTCCCCATGTATATCTTGTGTAATGTGTAAAATCTATGTTTTCATTTTATTTATTTTATATCTTGTTTATAATGATTAGTATCCTAAGATCCCAATTTCTAACATGGAATCAAAGTAGGTTAGGCTATACTAATCATTTTTATAGGTTATACTATAAGACATGTTGAACTTGATGTGTAACATCTTTATGCTACATCAACACATGTGGAAGGCCTTTTTTGCAATACATATGGTGTGCCTCTTCTATTATTTTTTCATCAAAGCTAGTTAGGCCATACTAATAATTTTTTTGTAGGTTATGTCATTAAGTAGCTTCTAAATACTCATAAATTCAAAGTTGCCACATTCAAGTATATTTCATAAAGCTAGTTTGGAAAGGATGTGTTTATTTCTTCTATTAGTATTTTTTTTTTAAGCATTTACAACTATTCACATATTTTTTGACATTAGATAAGAACAAATTTGAGATAAATGACAACTAAAAATTTCCCCCCTAGTGACAACACTATGATCAAACAACTGTATATTCTATTCTCATTAATAAATAAAAACACTAATCGGCGATAATTCAAAATAATGATTTTAAATTTTCCAAATCAAATAAATATTAAATGGGTACTTAGCAACTCACAAGACCTTCCGATAGATTACATTATGAATGATATATGCAATATTCAAATGATAAATATGATATCACCTAATGTAACTTCATATCTTTACAATATTATATAATACATCAACAATAAATCAATTATTAACCTATAAAACATTCTTTGTAATTTTTCCACATTTTTAGCCAATAGGCTATTACGTGGAGGAACCCCACCGGGATCTCCTCCAGTCTAACGTCGAAAAACTACTCACAATTCAACTTTTAGGTTTATGATTTTTCACGCCACCACCAATTTTGTTCACTACTTTCTTCACGTCGTCCACTGCTTTTCACGGCCGACAAACTAACATGGCACTCAATAGTATATCTTGTAAGTGGTGCTTGTCTTTGTCTATGTTCATTTGACCCATCAATTTTGGCACTAAACTAGCACTTGCACCCCTCACAGGATCATTGCCTATCGACTAATCCGTTGCACATGATTTTTGTGCAACTACTAGTAAATATGCTCCATAGACTTGTATAAAACTCAAAAGACTCTTAACAATGTCCTATTCTTTACTACCATATTTTTTTGATCATTCACAGTCCTTATTAAAAATGAAGGATCTATCCTCCTATGAAAGGTCAAAGAGAATTAAAATGAGTCATGATCCTCTACATAGCAATATTGTGTCAATAGTTCATCATCTCATACATATGCAAGAGATAGCAACCTCAAAAACCTTACCTTGTGAACAATACAAGAATTGAGTTGTGTAGGCCATAGTAAAATACAGTTGACAGGGTATATGTGCTTTCATGAAATCTTCGTTAATATTAAACTAATCATGTAAAAGTCACAATGAGAATCGATGCTCGGATATTTATGAAATGAATTTTTTAATTGACATAATCTTTTAACTTCCATGGAAATCGTTATCATGAAATTAATGAAGTATCAAACAAACTATGTGCCAAACAAACTATGTGATTTAACCATCAAATCCATTTTGTGCAATCATTGCATTCATTAAGATGACCTCTATCTAAGGTGTTCTTCAAATTGATCAAGTGCTTATCTAAGCCTTCATATTTTTTGTTCACTTACAAAATATTTTACATTATAATATTTGACAAAAATCCCCATTATATTGTGTCATGATAGAGATCCATAGTCCATTCTAATGCTTCTATTATGGCATGTAAAACGTTGGCAGTAAGGATGCTAATGAGCAAGTTCTCTTAAAAAGGGTTATAATATCATAACAACAATTTGCACTCATTCTTGTAAACATGTTTATGTTAGATTTACCTCCTTCAAACACATGCATTAAAATTTTCCAATGTGCATTTGCATTAACCTTCTATTTCATTTTTCATATTTTGCATCTAGTGCGTCTCCAACCTATAAGAAACATTTGCAACACCTACATGTCTATTCAAGATATTTTACATTAATTTTTTTTATCTTTGCATCATAGTGGGCCCACAATACCAAAAAATTGGTCTTCAATAGAATATTGTCTTGTTTGTGATGATTTATACTCAAATGTTATCTATTCAATTATGGATTATTGAAGTATGCATAGTTATATGATGTGCCTCATAAGTTAATTCATATAAAGATATACTAACTAGATTCTAAATATGCATCCATTTCTCTATTTTTATATTAATTCATCTTTCTATATAGGCTCTATCTTACAAATTTGTTGTACCATGGCTAAATGTGGGCTTGTGATTAGCCTTGAGGCTATTAAATACTCCAAGTTGCATCATGATCAACTATGAAAAATTGATGTCTTGGAGTGCTTCATAAAATACTATACAAGATGATTACACACAATACTTTAAAAATATTCTCACGCACTATTAAGTTCATTCAATCATATCCCTATTGATAGAAAATGCCTAAGAGAAGCATAGACAATATCTTATCTCCCAAATGAAGATATGTCTTGATAATTGAATAATATATGTTGTGACTTTATATGACTATCTAATTTATGCCTCTATCTTTATTTCCATTTTGACATAGTACATTACTTTCCACAATTATCTAAAGAGGTCATTATTTCTCTCAAGAATTCTAATTCTTATTTAAATGGACAAATTTATTCCCTTTTGCTAAGACACAAGGATGACAAGGTGAATAAAAATCTAAGGGAAAAGTGTTTCAAACTCTTACACATCCATAAACAATATGGAATTGCATAAAATTTCAAAGCATCTTTTTGCTATTATTTTTTTTTATATTGAATATTGCTTTATCTAACATTTTTTGAGCTTTCTAGGTATCCTCCAAATCTATTAAGTGTAGAAGCACCTACTTTTAATGGATGGATGCCGTCCTCATAAACTGCTTGAGGAGCAAGCCTGGAAAGGAAAGCTCGCCTATTGCTTAATCCTTTATAGATATACTATATTATTAGTAGCATGACTTTTTTTCTTTGAAAGAAATAGATTAATTATTCATGCTTATGTTCATGAAAATCTCTTCTTCTCCTTGCTAATGATCTACAATAAAATTAACTATATCCAAGAATTATGAGGAATAGGATATTCTCATTGGCAAATGATAAATGCATATAAAAATGATAGATTTTTTCAGCACTTATAATCAACTTTATTTGATTATTATGTTACTAACTATGTTGGTGATTTCAGCTATAGGAAATCTACCATAGATTATGTCTTCAAAATAAATATTGCAAGTTCTCTTACATGGATGGTGTAATAATTTTTAAAGAAATCTATATTCTATGGTTTCTTAATCAAAATCTAAAATAAAAAAAAGTAGCTCTTGAAAAATCAATGTGGCTTTGAAGATTTATGGAAGAGCTTCAAATGATACTTGTAAAAGTACCACTTTACTATATGGTAATTGGAGTTATTTTACTCTTACCAAAGAATATCATTTCCAAAGAGAGAAAGAACATTGAAAATCAAGGGCACCTCACTCAAGAGAAAATATTCCATTTTAAAAATTCCATCATAAAAGTTCTACTCAAGTGAAAGTATTCTATCATACAAAGTTCTCTCTAGATATATTCCAATGAAAGTATTCCATCACTAAAGTTATCTCCAATTTTATTCAAGAGAAAGTATTCCATCATAAAATTTATACTCAAGTGAAAGTGTTTTATCATACTTAGTTCTCTCTAGTTCTATTCAAGAAAAAGTATTGTATCATAAAAATTCTCTCCAGTTCTATTCAAAAAAATGAATGTTATGAGAAAGAAGAAAATATTGAATATTAGCCATCACTTATAAAAAAATCCTATGTGCAATGATTGGCCTTAGATGTTTCCATTGAGGGGGAGTGTGCATAAAACCACCTCATGGATAAATCCTAGATGTAAGACCTAATAGGCATAATATAAGACCTATAGGCATTATATGCTCCAAATTCAAATAAAATGCTTGCCCTTCAGTGATGCCCTTGGTGATGCCATTTCAAGGAGGAGTGTGCATGTCAATGCCACCACCTAATGGCTAAATCCTAGATGTATAAGTCTGGCTAAATTGTATAAGTCCTATAGGCATGTATTAAAAGTTCTTCTCTTTGTAAATCTTCCACTTATAAAAGCATTGTATTAAGTCCTATGGGCACATTGTATTAAGTCCTACAAGCACTATGTAATGAACTTGGGGTGAGGCTGATTTAAGGAGACCCGGGTTCCAATAAAAATCTTTATAAGTATAGCATCATTTCTAATACATTGGGATTATAAATTATGACAAGATGACCTTCACGTAATTTGGAATACATGACGTTCATTTTGGCATATATTTGTGTCCCTATTATCATTGTCAAAGAAAACCTACATTATTGGGGTACTTCATTTTTTCTTTTATAGAAATTGACATGTGATGCCCACTATTAACATTAAGGGGGAGTGTTAGAACATAATGTTATTAGGGGTCATACCCTTATAACATTTATATATTGTTCTAATATAAGGTTATAAAACCCTATATATTATATGCTTATTAAGCATAGCCCATTTGAAATAATTATAGTCTAAATAATTATATTATTGATTATTTATGAATGGGGGTTGTTGAATAGGTGTGACTAATACCCTTTCAAGTATTATGTCACCCTTCCTCCTATATTTAAGAAGGTTCTCTCTCATTTGAGAGAGGTGGAATTTAGAGATTATATTGTGAAGTATATCACTATGCACATGAGGTATTATTAGCCATGTGGAAGTATGAAGAAGTTCTCTCCAAGTTCGGTCTATGTTATAATAGACCATTACATTGTAAGTGTTTTTAATAAAATAATGCTTTATGGGGTTTTTTATCCAAAAGGTTTTTCCCCATGTATATCTTGTGTAATGTGTAAAATCTATGTTTTTATTTTATTTATTGTATATCTTGCTTATATTGATTAGTATCCTAAGATCCCAATTTCTAACAAAAGTTTGACATCTTAGGTGAAATTTATGCCCATTTAAAAAAAGTTCCCTAATTTGCATTATGGGTGGTTGGTTAGTAATTGGCTGATGGCCCCATCGGTGGTAGTGGCACATTGGCAACACTTGAATGGTGGATTTCAAATAAAATTTAAATTTGTTTTAAAGATTGGTAGTTTATTTTTTTGGCCTTGTGAGGTGTTGGCTCACAATTCCCCATGAGATAGAGGGCCCTTGCCATGGGTTTAACCCCTCTGGTGACAAGACTTGTCAACTGAGGTGGGTGGATAGGCCGTCGGTAGGGTGTATCATGTAGTACCCTTGTTGGCATTATCAATGCCTGAAGACAGTACAAGGGGTTGGTCTAGGGACCCCCCCCCCCCCAATTATAATTTTTTTACTATTTTTAAAAATATTTTTTTAATGAGGATTTATTTCTAAAAGATATATATATTTATTTATCCTTTGCAATCAAGTTGTATGGTCGTACGATAGGGCTGTGAAGGTTAAAAAATTGCATAATTTTCTCACAGTGGCCAAAATAGGAAAAAAATTAATATGAATCTTTATTTCTCGGCCATCCTAGATTCAATGGTGATGTTCTTTTTGTCTCAAGAGGTCATATGTAAAATTTTCCCTACAAAAACTTCATATGAAAGCACAATCCAAGAAACCCTTTTGCCAAATTTGCAATAAGCCCAACAAATGTACAAACCCCGAAAGCCCAAATCTGTAAAATAACACATGCACATGTGTTCCATACCTTGTAGTTCCTTAGATATTTCCTGTATTTATATGGATTCAATTTTGCACAAGATCTACTCAAACAAGGGTTATAACAAAACCTAAGAGCTCACACCTCCCACAACCATGAAAGCTTTGATGCCACTTGTTAGGAAATAATGAATCAATTCACAGTTCTTTTAATCCACTTACTACATAATCCTATGAGAGGAAATCATGCATACAATTTTATGGAATAACCATAATTCATAGATCATATAGACAAGCCACAAGATAACACAAGATATACCTTGGGAAAATCCTCAAGAGGGAAAAATCAACCTCCAAAAGCATCCATACTCCATCTATTATTCAACAATAAAATAATGCATGCACTTACAAAGTTACAATGAATACTTATGAAACATCAAGCCTATCCCATGCATCCTCCATGTGTCTAAACATGAATCCACACATCACATGCCATGCTTCTTCAAAAAGACTCAATACTATGACAACCCACTCACCCAACTAACCTTAATCTTGAAACATATATTTTCTTTTATAGACACAAGCTAACACAAATACAACTAAGTGATAAGATAAAATCACGTGCCACAAAACCATTGACCCCTCATTTAATATTGGATACTAAGTTTTCACATTATTAAATACTTTCCCCAATTATTAAATCATTATCATATGTCTCCTACACATAAAATAATTAACCCAATGTTACAATACATTGCAAGTGGCCCCAAATAATTACCTAGTGTGGCCAAATACATCTCCTAGATGCACCACAACTAAATAATTACTTAATTGCAACACTATAATAAATCAAATTTAAGCAATAGTGTACAACACCAAATCCTAACAATTTTAAATTTGTGAAAACATACCAAACAAGATAGTTTAAGACAAACAATGATAACACCAATAGATTACTTATGATCTTATAAATGATAATAGAACTCTTGCGAAGATCACAAAAAAAATGTTATAATGCAACAAATAGATGTTTAGAAAAAGATATGCTTGTTACAAGGTTGCAATTTTAATTTTTTTATTTTCACCTACTCAAACTAGATCTGATTATTTTGCAGTATATTCAATCCAAAAATAAAAAGTGCAAAGAATAAACCCCAATTAAAATTTTGAGGGATTTCTAAAAATATAAAAAATATCTAAAAAAATCTTAATTTGTGCCCTAAAAAGAAAATTTATGGTGAAACCCTAATTGACAAAGATATAATTTTTTTGTCATTGTTTTTACCTCAAAAATTAAAATCTAAAGAACAAGCCCCTATTGATTTTTTGGGAGCTTTCCAAAAATATGAATTTTTTCAAAAAAATTGTTGATTTGCAACCTAAAAATTAGATTTATGAAAAACCATAAATTAACAATAACTCACCAACTATTGATGATCTAAGTCAATTTTTTATTGTAGCCTCTGAGATGATCCCTAACCTTCAATTAAAAAAATTTGTAAAAAAATTCCATTGTTTGAAAATATGATAAAATACTTAAAAATTCTAGGGTTTTGCCTTATTTGATAATTTCATCACTATTTTGATCTCAAAAATTAAAATATAAAGAATAGACACCTATTCAATTTTTTATAGCTTTCCAAAAAGATAAAGATTTTTGAAAAATCGCTAATTTACAGCTTAAAAATCAAATTTATGAAAAACCTTAAAATGTTAATAATTCACTAACTATTGATGATCTAAACTTGACTTTTTTACTAGAGTGGCCTAAGATCATTCACAACTTTCAATTTAAAATTTCTAGAAAAAATTGTAGTCATTTGAAATATATGATGAAATCTTTGAAATACTAGGGTTTTTCCTTCAACCTGCAAAAGTTGGCTCCAATTTCTTGCATAAAATACTAAAAACAAGCAAGATGGGGTTAGCAAAAACTTCAAAAAAAGATCAAATAGAGATGTGGGTCCCACTAGGCGTGCCAAAATATGGATGATGAAAACATGAATCACAAATAGTAATTAATGCAATGAAAGTATAAAATTCACACTTCAACAATCACTCAATGAAGCTCAAGATCTTGGCTCATAAATGAATAACAAACAAAGTCATCATAACAAAAACCTTGATTTGCTCCATTGTGGGTTGCTCTTCAAAATACCAATAACCATAAAATAACAATAAATATATGATAATGGTCATGATTATTGTTCAAAGATAAATGATACCTATGCTTGATAATAATAATGATAACTTGATTGCTTGATAATGCTCTTGATAGTTATAATGATCTAGGGGATATGAATGAATGAAGGTTTTGTATTTATATGCTTCAATTGATATTTGATCAATGGTGGAGATTAATTAGAAAGATCAATGGATAAGAAAATTAAAGATAGGGTAAGACCTATAATTTGAATTTGATAAAGGAGGACAAGTTACAAGAATTAAAAATATAAATTTATTTAATTCACAATGATAGTTAGAGAAATAAATAAATATTAATTTATTTATTTTAGAAGAAAATATTCAATTTAAATAAGTTATTTTAATTTATTTAAAAGATTAACTAATTAAATAATTTTTAAAAGTTATTTAATTATAGAGGGTCAAAGATAAATTGATTTTAATTAATGTTGGAGGGAAAATATTAAATGAATTAAATAATTAAAAAATATTTAATTAATTATAGATAGACAAGATGATAAGGATAAAGATGAAATGATAAGATGAAAATGTAATATAGTCATTTTTAGATGTCTAAAATATTTTTGCTTATATATATAATATATTTATATATACAATTATATATATAAATTATTAACATATACAATAATATCATTTTTTTTATGGTAAATAAAATATATTTTTTTCATTGCAATTCTCTTTGATCATTGTTGCCATAGTAGGGCACGACCATGGGGGTCACACCCTTGCAGGTCGTGGCTTGCAAGGCCATGACTCCTATGGGGGAGCCAACGACCCTCCCCATTATGGGGGGGGTGGAGGAAGGGGGGGAAGGGAGGGAAGGGTAAAAACCCTCACCCATACTTTGTAAATATATATATAT
>VDFB02265913.1:0-17179 GCA_007258455.2 Sequoia sempervirens
TTAGTTTTACATATTTTGAAGTGAAGATATTTGAAATTTGAATTAAATTATGGAATATTCCATTTGGAGGGAATATGCCATTTAGATATTTTGGAAAAGGGAATATTCTAATTTTAGAAGGAATTTTCTTTGTGCAAGTTGGAGGAAAATTGGTGAATTAAACAATTAAGAAAATTATTTAATTGTGAGGATGAGAGGAAGTTAGGATTTTAATTAAATAATTAAAAATTATATAATTAGGTGGGATTGAAGAAAAATAGAATTTAATCGAATAGTTGGGAAATTATTTAATAATGTGGAAAGAGGGAAAATGATGAAAAATGATGAATTAATCAAATAAAAACAATTATTCAATTAATAGAGGAAAATAATTAATTTCATCAAATAATTGGAAATTATTTAATTAAAAATGAGGAATTAAGAGATAATGAAGAAAATGATGTCAATTAGGCAAATTAGGAATGTATGATGTGCTTAGACAATTTTTTTTGTTTATACTTCCATCTTGTCTTTAGGTTTATCGACTCTTTTGAAGTGACCTTGCAAATTGAGTCACCACCCTTTTACCCCACATCAATGTGTAAGTGCTCTATCGATAATAAGATCTAGGGCTAAGTGTTTATTTAGTAATCTTTATGTTTGAAATTGAGTGGAAGAGAGCCTTTAGTTATGAAGCAATTATGTCTTTTTATCCTCCAATTAAACAACAACTAGGTCTTTTAGTAAGATAGTTGCATATTAGAATAAGGGGTCATGTGTGTGGCATCAACCCTATATATATTAATTTAGTTATTAGAATTAGAATAAAGGTGGATGTGTGGTTAGTCAACTATTGGAACCACCACTAATTAATGAGTTTAACTGATTGAAATTACCACTAATTGAGGATTGATTGTCAATGATTGAAAAATGTGGGATTATAAAATAACAAACAAGGTAGAAGAGAGAATTTTTTTGGTTAATCAATAAAACATTTACCCCTAATTTTAGTGTAAATGGTATTGCTACAACAAGTAGATGCACTAGAGACAAAACCATGTTCAATGGTGAACCTATTGTCTTAGGGATAGAAACCCGTAGGAGTAATATGTGGTGTATCTTGACTACATAGTGGATTTAGATTTGTAGGCTATAGAGTGCATTAGAATCATCGAATATACCCAGTTCTATTTCAAGATTAGTAACTATGGAGTTTGTATGTTGGGACTGTCAGCAGGAAATATCATGCTATTAGCGTCAATCTTAATGTAGGTCTATGATTGAAAACAATAATAATAAATATGTGCATCTACATGTTGGTTAGAGTAGTTTTGGTTTTGTTTCCTATACTATTTGTTGAGGTAATTATTGTAATAGTTTATTTAGTTTAGTTTATTATAGTGAGTTAATGACATCACATCCCTTGTATGAACCTTGGCCTCATCAACACCATCATAACAATCATTATTGTAGGTCAAAGAAGCAATGTTAGGCAAGCACTAGCTCTTTTGGAGAAATGAACAGATGTAGGTGCCTTGAGGCCCAAAATTAGGCAAGGAAGGTGCTTTCTTGGAGGAGGCTTAAATAAAATACCAGAGATCTATTTGAGAGGATCGAAGCCTATATCTTCAATAGAGACTATGTTGTTCATGGTGATCCATAGTGATTCTTGTAACAACTATTTGTGTAGAGGAGATGCTACTCTAAAGATAGTCTCCATGACCTACAGTGTGTGGTAGAGTAGGTTTTCTATGACTCTATAGTGATACAAGAAGCTAAGGATTTTGATTCCCTCTAGTTTTATTAGGAGACATACAATTAACTTGAAAAGTAGGCTTGGCTTAAAAGAAATTAATGTGGTCTTATGATCATCCTCCTATCCTACAATAAAATAACTCCCTTGACCAAAAAGAGTAGCATACAACAATAGAAGATGGGTAACTAACAACGAAGAGTGATTGAATTAGAACAAGATTGAGCAAAGAAAACATGACTCCTTGGGAGAAGATTGTGAGATTTTGTAAGGAGGGTGTAAAATCTAATGAACCCCAATAACGATCTAAGAGTTTTGTTATACAATCATGATTATCTTCAATATGCATAGGCTCTACCTTTGAAGTTGGTATCAAAGTATTAATAGATTTGGAAGTGTTGTGTTTGGCTTTGATGTGTGCATTATAACTTTCTTTTATCTACTTTAACTATATATATCTTGTTATTATATTCATGCTTCAGCTCACAATGAAGAGTAGACAAGACTCCCTTCGTGGTGTGAATCCATAGCCTATCTAGGAGAAGATTATATGAAAGAGGTCCTGACATGATAGGAAAAGGGTAGGAAAATCCATGGGCCCTACCTTGATGGGTAGTGTGGTCATCCTCA
Organism: Sequoia sempervirens; assembly: GCA_007258455.2. NCBI lineage: Eukaryota > Viridiplantae > Streptophyta > Pinopsida > Cupressales > Cupressaceae > Sequoia > Sequoia sempervirens. The sequence goes on from VDFB02265913.1 coordinate 2,363, forward strand.
ATGGTTGCTTACTAACATTGGCAAAGACATGAATAGAAAGGTCATTAGGTTATATAAGATTTTTATCCACACCAATTTTATCTAAAAGATCAATGGTATAAACATTAAGACCTAATTCATTGTTTATGAGGGTATGCCTAACTCCAATTTTATTGATGACCAACATTATTATTAAGGCTTAATGTTTATTTTGGATCTCAAGCAAGGGTAATTCATGTTGAGGGAATGCAATACCCAACTTTGTCACTTGCATACAATTGAACAAGGTGGTTATATCATTCAGTATAATATAATTTGTGACATCAATATTTTGCAAAGCCTCTTGGAGCATCATGTGGTATGTAAGTGATATTTGAATCAAATCCCAAAGGGAGATTTTTGTTGGATTATTACAATTTTTCTCAAAAAGATCATATTATTTACCACTACGCTAAGGATATTAGGTGGGGTTGGAAGGTATGGTTGAGTTAATGGGATGGATGTTGGTATTTGTTTTGGTTGTTTATTATTTATAGTGTTATATGTGTGAGAAACTATGTGATAACTTGGTCATTGCAACACATTTTGTTATACATGATTACTAGTGAGTTGTTTTATAAAATTTAGGACATGTCCATGAGGTTGAGGAGGTCCTAATATGAGAGGTGATTTAGGAGGTCCAATAAGTATAGGATTTTTAGGATGTCCAATAATTAAATGAGATCTAATAGTCAATTGTGCATTCATAACCTCAACTAAGTAAATTACTTGTTGATGATCTTCTATCAATGGGGGATTTAATGCCACCTTAGCATCTTCTTCTATGCAATCCATCTTACTAGCTTTTGAAATAAATGTATCGATTATTTCATCCTATTGTGCCACAATATCTTCCTAAGTAGGAGAGGTATTGGGAGAGAAACAAACAAGATTCTCATGACACTCAATGATTGAATCTTTTGACATCAAGATACCTTCTTCACAAGTAGGTGAGATATCAAGAGAAGAATAAACATGATTATTATGATTTTAAATGATTGCATTCTCTTGCACCAAGCTAACCTCATGCATAGGAGAGATAGTGGGAGAGGGATCAATGAAAATGATAAAAGAGGTGAATGGAACTCATTTTTGCATGCTTGTAACAAAAAAATCTTTGAATTGCTTAACAAAATATGACAATAGAACATGAATTATGACAATACAATATTTTTACAATGAAAACATTGTGTTATGTCCTATGGATCAAGTTAGCAATGTCTAGCAAAACCAGAAAGTTACAGGACAAATTTTTAGAGACTCAGGCCAAATCTAGGCAGAGACTAGAAGCAAGATTTTGCACATTAAATTTAGGCTCAAATTGGTTGGAAGAGGGTGCCTAGGGTTCCCTAAACTAGAGAGGTAATTTTAACAAATTCAAAATCTGGCAATCATCTATAGTTTTTGAGAATCTTGTGCTTTAGAGAATCAAATCTAGAAGTGAATGGATTTCCAGAAATGCACCAAAACCTAATTTTTCTATATGAAGGACATGTATGCATGCAATTTTAGATATTTTTAGGATAATAAAATATGTTCAAATGATGATTTCTAAAAATTCAATGCTGTAATTGATTGGTTTTTCTAAAGAATTTAGAAAAACAATGCCTTTTGATCTTTTGAAATGAAAATAGTATGCAATTTTGTCACTTTTTAAATGTTTTTCACTAAAACATGAATGCATAAATAATAAAATAATTTTGTAATTAATTTTCTCAGTAGGGAATAATTCAAATCGAAATCCCTGAATAAGGAAAATCGGATCACAGAAATTTTGCATTTTTTTCAAATAATTTTTCTTTTTTTGCAACAGTGGAGAAGGAAACTAAAAAATAGAAAGATTGATGAAGTTTTTTGAAAATAAATGAAAATTATCATAATATTTTAAATAACCCTAGGTTTAAATTCAGTTTTCAGATTTAGTACAATGAAAAATCATAAAAATTACATTGCCAGATGTGCTTCGAAGTTTAAAATACAGTAGGAGAAAGGGAGTGAGGCATGGGTCTAGCTGGGAGGTTGGGAGTGCACCATTCACTTACTTGAGGAAAGCATTTTTGTTTTAGATTGGCAGGAGAGTGGCAAAGGGATTAACTAACCCTAAAGGGTTGAGTCAGGAAATCAACCTGGTTCCTGGAATTTTGGGGGTTTGGGAAATTAGATTTTTCTCCAATACAAGTACGTAGTACAGCTAGTTAGCTTGAAAATGCAACATTCTAAGATGAATACAAAAAAACTAGAAACACATAGGAAAATTTGGGTTACGAAAAACTAGAATGCAGACAAAAAGGTACTTCACTTGTGACTTAGAGGTAGATTTTGCTAGAGAAGGGCACCAAGGGTGATCTATACTGGAGATCTATAACTAAATCTATTTTCACAATCCTCGGGTCCCTAGTTTATGGCTTAGATTCATTTCAAATCTCATTGTCAGATCTTCGTATGTTATTGAGATAATTGAGTTTTCATAATTTATCAAGTTTTAGGGCTTTAATGCATCAATGAATAAATAGTCTTCCATCTTCTCCCAATCTTCTTCAAATCTGTAACTTGCACATTCAAAGAGAGAGAAAGGGTTGTACCATATAGGGGCTTTCCTCAATCAAACTCCGTGTTGGTGTTTCTACCTCAACAATAGAAAAATTGATGATAAAGAGAGGTTATCCTTTTGAGGTATAAAGGCTAAATGATAATGGAATAATGAATCAACAACTTATTGCAACTCACCACTCAAATTTGATCTCCTTGATGGATTGAACTCATGCTCATCAACTTCAAGAATTGATTGCAATTTGACTTGATTTGACTTGATGATAGATACAAGTGTTAGTACACATAAATTCACATAACATATGACGCTGATAAGCGATTATTGGAATTACTCACGGTAATCGCTATAATTTTAGCACCACGTTTGTAGTGTCAGCCGATTTGGGGATCTTCCGATTTAGCGGTAGAGTTTCTATTTTTCGCTTCTAGAGTTTTCCAGGCCGATGTAATGGCTAAGGTATTATGTACGCTAATCTAATTATTAAATTGCATGCTGGGTTACGTAATTTGATTTTTCTTGATAAATGATAAAATAGACCACAAAGATGCATAATTTAGGAAATTAAATTACAGTTGGATTCCAAACCGCGGGAGGGCAAAGCGTAGTGTAATGAAATTGTAAAAGGGTGACAATTTATGACATCTTTTATAAGATCTAAAATCTTGAGGGTGCCCTGTTTGCACAATTTTTAATGTTTGTTTCTATACGTTAAGCTTTGGTGGCAGAGAGGAGGGAGGGACAGTTTGGTTTTACTTTTTGAACCTTTTTCGCTGATATTTCCATCTTTTCTCACTCTTACATAGTAGTTGGTTTTCCACCATTGTTTCCTCTCCAGTATCACTCCATAACTCCATGTTTGTTGAACCAAGTACCCTATAATCAATAGCACCTACCATTTTTAGGTTTTCCCGTCACTTTCTAATTCTATACCATTTTATTTTGAATCAGTATGTGGTAGTTTAAATAGAAAATTTGCCAGGTGTGTCTAAAACCCAAAGTTGAACTCTCCTTTCAATTACCACATGAAGTTAAAACCCGGCATTTTTGTAATTCCAGAAGCATATTTGCATGAGTAATGGAATTCAAAGATGGAATGAGTTTTATGGAAATTGTTGGTCATGGCTTATAAATAATTTTTTATTAATGTAATGGTAAAATTAGGATACTCATGTTAATTCAAATTTAATATTGTTCCTACCTTGATGGGGATGACTTAATGTACCAATATATTGACAAGTGACATTATATTCATGATGTTATTAAAGAAATATAATTGTCTTTGTATTTACATCAAAATTTATTTTGATTTTATTAATATGATTTTATGTTCACACAACTAATTATAATATGATTTGTTAATATGATCTCTTATAAGATACAATCATTACATTAAAGTGGTTTCATATTTTTCTAATACATGTTGTGCTTGTTATCTACATGTCTTGGTCAACCTTTCTATATCCAATGTCTATATTACACAAAATACATTCTTATCCTATACTAGTAGATTGTGATAATAAACAAGTATCAAACTTTCAAATGCATTCAAAAAGTGATGATCAACCTAGCAATGTGTATATCAAGAAAAAAAAATACAACTATGAATTCTAGTAAATATATAGCAATAATAATATTTTTTATAATTTATTTTAAATTTTAAAACTTTTTTTTTTTTATAATAGGTAGCTATCTATATTAATTAATAATATAAAAGTACATATTCACAAAAAAAAAGGTGGGTGGTAAAAACGCACACCCTTGATAGATACAAATGTTTATAGCCTTGTCCACCAAGTATTACCAATAATAACTTTATATATATATATATGCCCCTCTTGATCATGTGCATACTAATGTCATTTAATTAAAAAATATAACTTATTTGTAATGTCTTATCAATAAAAGTAATTGATAAAGGAAATCAAATATATAAAAATTAGTGTGTTGGATTTTTTTTATTTAATTGTTTTATAACTGTTTTCATGTGTTGTATTATTTATTTTATTACCATGAAAAAATATTGAAAAATCAAATAGGTCTTTAATTAAAAATAAAGTTAAAATAGTATTTTTAGTCTATTTATGTATATTCATGCATCTAAATGATAATTTTATATATAAAAAAATGATTTTTAAAGTGAAAGTTGAAGTAAATCATTAGTTTTAAAAATGTGTGTATGATTTTTATGATTTATTCAATTATAAGAAAATAAAATAAATGCTCAATAAAGAATAAAAAATATATAATATTTAAAATAATTTTTTTTAAAAAAAATTTAAAATGATCAAAATAATAATAATTTAAATAAATGTAAAATTATTATTTATGCTTAGGAAAATGCTTACTCTTTACATGGCTTATTGAGTTTAAGAAGTTAATTAAAAAAAATTAAAATTATACAAATTTCAATCTATTGTATGTAAGATATCTATATTAAATATATGTAAAACTCACTTCATTTACAGATTTTTAAATCTTTAAATACTCTATATCAAAAAAATTAATATCTTTTAAAAACAAGGAAAAAACTCTCCTACATTAGGACAATAAATAGACCATATATTTTAAGTGAGTAAAATTTACTCTCCCATAGAAATAAAGTAATGGAAATGAGAGCTTACCATTGATCATCCTAAAGTGTTGAAATTTAATTTCGAAACTTCAAACTTGAGCGCATCTCTGGAAACTGTACACCAAACAAGAATAGGGTCAAGATTTAAAAAGAAAAAGGTACGTCTGGTCTCCACTACTCCCTTAACTCCGATGTTGCCTCACCTTCGAAATCTCTTTAATTTGGATTCAATCTGTCATATTCTATTCACGCAGCTGTGATAGGTTGCCAATGGTATCAGGGAGGTTATTTAATTCTCTACACCATCCCAAATGTAAATGCTGCAGCTGTGATAGGTTCCCAATGGTTTCAGGGATGTTGCATTTAGAGTATGTCAAGTCTAAATGCCGTAACTGTGTCAGGTTGCCAAGTATATTAGAAAGTGAATATTGGAATTTGGAAATATCGCCCTCTACTTGCAATATCCGTAACCATCTCAAACTTGGAGGAAGCTTGGCTCGCGTGTATTCTGTGATGCCGTCAATTAGCGGATTCTCGAAGTGAAGAAATTGAAGAGCAGGTCCGCACAACGTTTCAAGTCTTTGCCAATTACCTCCATTCAGTCGAAGGCGAGAGAAATTGGTGTTACTGGATACGGTGTTTAAATGGGCTCCTTCCCATAGTCGGGTACCCTCTTTTTCCTTTACAGCGATGGTTCGCCCCATATCTTGCAAATGGTCATGCATACCAAATACACCTTTGTCGTCAATCTTTATCAGTAACTTGAGGGAAAGATTAGATATAGCTGTGTCTACCATCCTGTACAAAGATTTCCAGAAAACAATTGGACATTTTTTGTGTTCTCCGATGAAGAAGCAAGCGATGTCAAGAAATATTTCTTTTTCCTCTTCACTAAGAGCATTATAACTGATTTTGAGTCTTTCATGAATGTCTGGGTTGAGAGTAATGTTAACGGCTTCCATCCAGCAACCCCGGTCATTCTGCTTATCATACAAGAAAGATCCAATTACTTCCAGTGAAAGAGGATGCCCCTTACAAGCTTCCACTATTCTATTGGAGAGGTCTTCGTGGGTGGGAGTTGGAGATGCTCTCAGAAAGGCGTGCCAACTAAATAGCTGGATACTTTCATCTTTCTGCAATCCAGTCATTTCGTGGATGCATTCAGATGAGACCCCTGCAACATGGAGAATGTGTTTGTCTCTCGAAGTAATAATAACTCTGCTACCAGGGGCCAGCCAATCCCCAACCAAAGCATTTGATTGGTCCTTATCATCCACATCATCTAAAATAAGAAGCACACGTTTTCGTCCCAAACGATCTCTAAACAAAGATTTTCCCTCATCAACACTATCCACTTCCTCACTATATTTGGTTAAATCCTTAAGAATTTTTTTCTGCAATTTTGTGAGGCCCATGGAGTCTGCAGCAGTGGCGCGCACATTGAATACAAAAGAAGCAGCGTCAAATTTACCAAAAACTTGATTATACACAGCCTTGGCAAGTGTGGTCTTGCCCATACCACCAATACCCCATAATCCAGCTTTAACCACACCTCCCTTTGAATTGAGTATAAATTTGTGAATGAGATCCTGGGTGAGGGTTTCCAGTCCCACAGGGTGCTTGGCAACTTCTAACGGCACTCTGTCTAATGTCTTGATCACGTCATTCACCACCCTCTTCACTAGCTGAGCTTCGAAGCTGCACATGGCCGATTTAGTAATAACCAATTAGAGAGACATGCAAATTAAAGTTCACAAAGGATCAGCGCAGGTCAATAGAAATTGCAAAAGTACTAAATATTACCATCATTCTACATATATGAAGAGTTGCACGAAAGTTGGAAAATAATAAAATATTATTGTATATTGATTAATCATACAAATAAAAGTATAAATCAAAATATTTATTTATTTAAGAATTATTTTATTTAATAATTATTTATTTTATTTATTATATTGTTTATTAAAGAGTTTTTTCACTTTAGATCAATTAAAAATTAATTTGAAATAATAATATTGTCAATTTATGTGAACTAAATTTAATTTATTTGAATGAGTTAATTTTATTTTACATTAAAATGGTTTAATCTAATATCATATATTTTTTATATCTAAACAAACAAAAAAAAATTCCGTATAGTTGAAATAATTTGATTAGTCCAATTTATTTTCAATTAGTTTAATTTGTTTAGATTGAGTTAATTTAATTTCACATAATTTTAATATTTGCATAAGTAATTTAAGCTCATTTTATTTAAAATAATAAGATAGGTATGCTCTATTATAAATAAACCAAACTTGTTTAGAATAGAGTGTAATTTGTTTGAAAGGAATTAAGTCTTGTTTATTTTGAATAGATTTTAGAAATATAGAATGATTATAAGGCTAGATTATTTCAAATTATCCATTATTACTATTGAAGACTCGTAAGTAGATGTTTCTGGTTAGTTGGCACAAACTTTCAATGAGTCTTAATTACTACATGTTATAGTGGTATAGTGTTACTATGACATTTGCAATTGTTTTTTTGTAAAATCATTTTCAATGAATCCATTTTGTGCATATTCTATATATAATTGATGGATGTCCACCCAACTTTCTTTTTGACACAAGTAGTAAGGGTGCTGAGAAAGGTTGTGAGCTTTGGATTTTTCCACACACATCTCCTTATCTTCCTTTCCTTTCATGTCCGCCAAAAAAACTTTCTATAGAGCGCAAGCAAGAATGGCATGTTCTAGGGTTGGTAGTTTGTTTTGTATTTACACTTGCTAGCTACCTTTTCTTGAAAGTTTCTCAAAGTAGTTAAGCAATGATGGGCACGCATGCTTTTTGTTAGGATGCTTAGGTCCTCCTTTTAGAGTGAATAATTTATCTATTCACTATACTTAAGTTTACTTAAAGGTTGATGAGGTTAAATAACATCTTGATAACTAAATGTATGACCTTTAAGCCTCTAGAGGTTACCACGTTTTTTGGTAAACCTCATGTTCTACCTTTTTGAGGTTGGTAGAATTTCCATCTCACCTCAAAGGTTACTTAGAACTTGGCATCAAGGTTGATGACTTGGTCAAATGGGTTGTTGGTTCACACACTCCTAGTGATCCATAGGTTGACACTAATAAGACACTTTGTCTACTCATTTGTGCCACATCATGGGGTACTTTTCAGTCCACATGATAGGTGGATTGTCTCTTCCTTACCTATATATGCAAGGCTTCCTTATTTGTACATTTAAATCGACTATGTTGGTGTACACATGACTTACTTAAGCCTACTTAGGTGTCTTTATGCTTAGGTGTCAAGGAAATGATCTTTGACACCTCTCACTATCTTCGTGGGTGGTTATCTGCCACCACTCCATGTTGGAGTCTTTCCCTTCATTCATGGGAGGTTAGGAGTCTCACCTATCTTCTTAGTTGGCAATTTTCCACCACTCCACTCCTATCCACATTTTTGTGGATCTTGGTTTCCTTGTACATTCCTATTTAAGGTTGCTCTTTCAATCAATCTAATAAGCTGGTTTTAACATCATTTTGTGCTTGTGTGATATCTCTTTGATCCTAAAATCCTTCATGGTATCAAAGCTTAGGAAGAGATATTTTCAAGCCAAAGGACGTGAGGCAATGAAGAAATCTGCACTTTGGAGGCATGGAGGAGAGGCATAAATATTGGCGTGTGAAACCACGCTACAAAGACTTGAGGTCCGATTGTCTTCATTTCGCGCGAGGAAATATTTGTGCAGCACCAACATGTGAAGTTCTGCCCAAGCTGTGTGGAAATCTTGACCCATGGCCAACGTCAAACCTCTGTGGCAAGCGTGAAACCACCACCCAGTCGTCTACATAGAAGTCTATGTGAAGGCGCATGTTTTTCTCTGCTAAGGAGGCACCTCTAAACACCAACACAGGCGCCTAAAGACAAGCACGAGTTTTTCTCATACCCATCCCAGGCCGTACCCAAAGACAGGCGCGATTTCTTTTGACTTGGTGTGCGTAGGCGGGGGCTCCTCTCTTGCGATGGCAGTTGTGCTCATTCCTAGCAGTGATTTTGTGTTGTGGGTGCTCCAATCATTGTGATAAGGCGTTTTCAACATTCAAGGTAGCAATTTACATTGGCAGAGGCATTTGAGGCATTTGAATCTGCACCCCTGACATTTGAAACTGTGGTCAGAGAGACATCAATCTCTACTAAAACTTGCAACCCACGTATGAAGGCTTGTATATTTTGCTGCGAATTTATCTAGGCTGTGATTCCAAGTTAAAGGCATGTTGGTTTTATGGTGGATTCCTTGGAGGCGTCAACTCCAAAGTCTCCTACACGCAAGCTTTAAAGGACTTCAACATCAACCCTCTCCAATGGTTTGGCCAGAAGACTAGCAGTCGGCCCTCATAAAGTGGTTGACTCTCCAAATTTGTTGTGCATAGGTGGAGGCATGAAGTTCTTTGCTTGTAGGAGTCTTTTTGGCCTATGATCAAGTCAAAAGGTCAAATACCCATTTTGAAATCAAACTTTTGTAGTAGTCACTTGTGGTTATTTAACTTTCATGGTTTAGTTAAAATATCCACATTAACATAGTGGTTTTGATCAACCACAAGAGTTTGCAATTTAAGGGGGTGACTTTTTACATTTTGTCATTGTTAAAAATTTGTAAAAGATAATTCACTTTTACAATGAGTTCGGTAAAAGGGGGGTCATATTGGGGTTTTATTTTCTATTTTCCACTCTCTCTTATGGGGGGTATCTGATTGTATATCGACATATGTTCTTGAGAGAGTCTCTTGAGACATTTCATTTGTACTTTCTTTCTGTTTCTCGTTTGGAGAGAAGTTTTTTCCCACAAGGTTTTCTTCTTTTTTTTCGTTTGTGAGAAACTTTCATGTTGTTCATGGGTTCCTAATATGACCTAGTAGTCGAGACCCATCTTTTTTATGTCCACCTAAGTTATGCTTAAGGGGGGTGTTGGTGTACACATGGCTTACTTAAACCTACTTAGGTGTCTTTACGCTTAGGTGTCAAGGAAATGATCTTTGACACCTCTCGCTATCTTCATGGGTGGTTATCCACCACCACTCCATGTTGAAGGAGTCTTTCCCTTCATTCATGGGAGGTTAGGAGCCTCACCTTATCTTTTTAGTTGGCAATTTGCCACCACTCCACTCCTATCCACATTTTGTGGATCTTGGTTTCCTTGTACCTTCCTATTTAAGGTTGCTCTTTCAATCAATCTAATAAGTTGGTTTTTACATCATTTTGTACTTGTGTGATATCTCTTTGATCCTAAAATCCTTCAGACTAAATATAATATTTGCATTGTTCATTGTGCTTGCTTTTTTATCTCCATAATCTCCTAATTCTTATACGGTGCGAGAGAGCAGGAAGAGATATTCACAGCCTTGAAGGTGAACTATCATTGTATTTTCTTGTTTCATTCTTCTCTGCTAGTTAATAATTTATAGGAAAGTTTGAATCGACCCAGCTACACGCTTGAGCATTTGAAATTGTTGTTTGTGTGAGGCACGGCCTCTCAGCTGCAACGTTCTCACTCCAAGTGACCTACATGTGTGGAAGTTTACTATGCAATTAAAAGATAGAGTGTGTGGTTCCAAAATGTTAAGTGTATTACATTATAATTGTTGAATAACAGTTGGTATTCGATTATGCAACCACTTCCTTTGTACCTCTCTATATATGCAAATGTAAGCATCAAATAATATGATCTACTTTTTATGCCATTTTCATAACAACTAGTATCAGAGGGGCAACGATTCTCATGTGCATGTACGCTTGTGGAGACTTGCAACACAATGAAAGCATTTAGAGTTAGCATATATTGCGATGGCAATGGAAGTGTGCAAAGGCAGTAAGATACTATGGTATATTGAAGTGAAGTAGTTTTCATATAAAATCTATCCAAGGAGAAAATTCTACATTCATTTCTAATCTGACTAACATCTGTTGCACAAATCACAAAGGAATGGAAGAAAAATAAATACTTCTGAGTATAACCGTCTTTGTGCCTATACAGCCGTATGAAGGATTAGATCTTTATTTGTTGTGCCTCTTTCCATTTATTTACTTCGCTGAATCTGTAGCTTGTGATTTCTCAGGGTGACTTGCTGCTATAGAAGGACGTTAAAAAGGTAACTTTATAAGGTTTTTGAAAAAAAATCAATTTTACTAGAGTAGCCATTTTATATCTATTTTCAAGTATGTAGGTTGGCAGAGATGCATTAAAGGTGTTTTGTAAATGAATAAAATATATCTTCTATTGTGAGAAGAGGATAAACCTGCAATAATGAATAAAGAAGGTGGAGATTAGGGAAAAGGATTAAAGGGGAAACACAGTCAGTTGTAGATGCAAATTATTTCGGTTACATTAGTCTGAATCTTCTTTATGGATTTTAATGCATGGATGAACTATAATAAAACACGTTAAGGAGAAATATTTTTTGAATGATACTTCTAATTTACTTGGTACATATTGCATTTGGACATTGCTAGTTCTTTAAAGAAATAAGGATATTGTTGTGTTGAAACTATTGCAAGTGGGGTGTGAAAAAGGAGAAATAGTGCTCAAGGATTATATAAGAGTTCTTCATCCATATGACAGAAGAGAATGATTATCTCAGATGCATTAAAAGTTTTTATTGTAAGAGGTGCAATTTTAGTTGAATATAACACTTTGTTAGTTTTCATCATAGTGATATGTATGTTAAATAGTTATATTTGAACTTTTGGGGTCATCTTTGTTATATCTGATGAGGCCTCCAAAGACTCATCCAAGACATCAGATGGATAAAGTGTAATTGGTTCATATTGGAGGCTGGTGGCACCTGAGGATGGAGGAATTTCCATCATCTCAAGTTAGTTTCTCGCTTTGAGATTATGCTTTGCATGAGAAGCATTTTTGGATTTAGTTTTTTCTTTTCCTTGTTATTGCTAATAGATTTGAATGTATATATTGTGAAGTTTGATTTTTTGGAGACAGGCAAGGGGTTTGGTGTAGAGCTCAATATGGATGGTTGTCCAATGAGCACTCGAGGCTATGATATGAATTATACCATTCAGAGGGTCATCAAAAAACTTGGAGCCATGTGTTTGGAGAGCTCAATATGGATTGTTGTTGAATAATTCAGGAATAGGAGTTCATGGGAGGAAGAACTCGAGAATTTAGATAGGGGCTACACCTTTCTGAGGGTCACGAGGCAGCTTGATGGAGTTCCACCTGATTTAGTATTTGTTTTCTTCAAAGAAGATCTTCACAAAGATCTATAAATTTTTTGTAATTAGCAAGTTTTGTTATGTAAACCTTAAGGGGGTCTCTTAAAAGATGAATACAAGCTTTTAGGGTTACATTTGTAAGAATAATGTAATAAGGGGGGAATGTTGGTGTATTTCATTGTAATTGTTGAAGAACTATTGGTATTCGGTTATGCAACCGCATCTATGCAACCACTTACTTTGTACCTCTCTATATATGCAAATGTAGTCATGAAATAATATGATCTAGTTTGTATGCCATTTTCATAACACAACATAGCCGTGTGGGGTGATTGGAGCAAGTGTGAAGAATGCAAGGTGCGTGTAAAGATTAGAGGCATTTGTGGCTCACAGGCAACCTACCTCATTCGACCCCTGTGGATCACCTCTTTATTTCCCATCACAGAAGCTTCTACACCAATGCTAGGTGTGAAAATGATGAAGGTACTGTGGCAACAACTACAAATTTGTGGTGGAGGTGGAGGAGATTTTATGGTACAAAGATCAGTGGAGGCGTTGAAAAATTGGTGCACCATCCTCAGGCAGAAGGAACATCGACGTAGATTACACCCATCTACACATGACCTCTATCTTCTGCAAGTGCCCTCCATAATTACCAAATCCCAATTTGGCACAGTAGCTTGGGGATTTTTCAAGAAATTAAATTCACCACATTTTTTGCCTCAATGGCCTTAACAGTCTTTGATTGGTTTTGTGCTTTTTTGGCTTGAGCATGTCATTTTGTAAGAAACCACAATGTTTTTGACCCCTTAACACGGATTGCAACCTCCCACATGGCCACATCACCACCCAAGGTGTGGTCGGCTCAACTTCTCTAATTGGTTAAAGCACTAAATTTTGCTTACAATTAAACTTCAATTTTATTGTAATGGTTAATTGTGGGCTAATTGTTAGAATTTTGTTGTAACCATAAATACTTTTTCCAACCATAATATTTGATACTAACCATTAGTGGTCAAAATTAAACCACCTATGTATCATCCAATACTTGTAAAAGGGAGGGACTTATTTATTTTTCCAAACTTTGGCAAAAAGATGTCCTTTTTGTTTTGTAAAAATTTGTAAACATGGGGGGTAATTTTTTGCATAATTGGGCTTTTATTTATTGTTTTTGTCATTTTATTGAGGTTTTCTTGAGGCATATTTCTTCTTAATCCACCTCATGATAAAAATTTGTAAGAACTCAAAATAGCATATAAGTTTGTAAATGCACTCATATAAGGTGCTACAAAAACTGAATGTGTGTTCCTTAGGGAGGGAATTTGATAATTTTTGTACTTACACTAAATTATAAAGTGTAATGAAGGGTTGTGTAATGCCTTGATTTGACATCAAAGGTATGGATCCTCATGATTCTCACCTTATGTTGTGTTTTTCCTTGCTTTGCCATCACAACAATGGATCCTCATGATTTCACCTCATTCGTGTGTGCCTTGATGCCCAACCTTTTTTGGTTTCTTGTACATCTTTTGGACCTAACTTTGGGTCTAAATTCCTTGCACACTCTTGTGCCCGATTTCAATTGGTCTGCTTAAATATCCCTTAGTGCATTTAAGGGGGGCTATGAAAATGTTATGCTAATGCTTCTTTCAATGAACCAGTGGAGGAATCTTCTTTTTAGGTCTCATGAACCTACTATCTTGATCTCTCGTATGGGGGATTATTTTTGTGGATCATTTTTTTTAAGATTCTAGTACTCCTAATCATAGTATTAACTATATTTTCAACTTCATAGAGTTTGATTGACTTTGTGTACAAGATTGAGTTGTGTTCACTCATGCAATATTTTATATATTTTATCTTAATCTACATTTCTTGGAGATTCATAGACTCTAACACACACCAGTTCATCTTCAAAAAAAATTACAACTTCCACATGCTTCAGGAGTTCATCTTAATTTTCCTTATCATCATGGGACATATTTTTTAAGGTCTTAAAGTCCTCTCTCTTTTTTGGAGAGGATTTTTGTTCCCACTGGGTTTTCTCCCTTTTCTCCATTTGTGAGAGAATGCATTGTACATGGGTACCTAACATGGTCTCGTAGCCAATACCAATTTCTATATATTTTCACTTTTGTGATCTCCCTAAGTATCACTTAAGGGTACCTATTCATTTTACTTAAGTGCTCTTAGGTTGATAAGGTTAGTCAACATCTTGTCTAACTAAATGTGCAACCTTTAAGCCTCTAAAGGCTACCAAGTTATTTGGTAAACCTCATGTGCTACCTTTTTGAGGTTGGAAGGATTTCCATCTCACATCAAAGGTCATTCAACACTTGGCATTAAGGTTTGGTCAAATAGGTTGTTGGTTTGTAGCCTCTAAGTGATCCATAGGTCTATGCCTATAGGGCACTTATAATCTACTCATTTTTGCCACATCATGGGGCACTTGCCAA
>VDFB02265914.1:0-34378 GCA_007258455.2 Sequoia sempervirens
GATATAAGAGTGCAAGTTTCCATGCATGATAATCAATAGAGTGATTGAGATTTGCAAGATATGTCCAAGTGTGAGCAAGAAGTGTGCATATATGGGATTTGCTACAAGGGAGGAATCCTAATAAATAATTACTTGCTAAAGATGGAAGATGCTATCAAGATGTCAGATCTCAAGGAGACGGCGTTGACTCAAGTAGAGATGTAATTAATCAAGCTAATCATAACATGCATGATAAAATTAGGATAGTAAATAATAATCCATTAACACTCCTCCACGAGCATAGCTTAGGTGGATAGTGATAGGTCTTGACAATTAGGCTCGATCAAGTGCCCATGAACACAAAGTATTCTTAAAAGAAGACAAGAAATGAGAAAACTTGAAGGAAAAAATTATTTCTTGAAGAGGAGAAATATAAGGACTATGCAACACCCTAAAGATTGGATGGCCAACTTAAAAATCCTAAAAGATTAGGCATGCAAATGTCCCCACGTAGGAGAGAAGGCCGATATAGATAGTTGCATAGAGTGTTGTAGTAGGTCTCTCAACAATGAACAATACTTATTCCGTTTAGAAGAAAGAAAAAGATGAATTATAAATATAATAAATTGCCATTCAAAGAGGTGGAATATGTTAAATTTATGTGAACAGATTAAATGCACAGAAAATAATTCGAAATCAGACAAAATAACACAGCAGATACCCTGTGAAAACCCTCCTCTTGAGGGAGAAAAACCCAGCAACAAAGATCTCTCTTATATTTATAACATTAGTGACAACAATTCACTTTACAATGAGGTCTAACACAAGAACAATATGCAGCACTTGGCTATATATAGGAACAGATAACAACCTGACAATTTGCACCTGATAATTACTGAATACAAATCTACAGAGATCACACCTGGTAGTATTCGCAGTATCTAATGATTCTCAACCTGTTATGAATGAATCCGCACTAGTATGATACTTGCACTGTATGAACTATTCGTACTGCATATGTTTACACCGAATGTAGTTCGCACTATACTGTAACTTCACCCTTGATGTGCACTTGACAGAATTCGCTCTTAACAGAGTTATGATTTGATAGAGTTCGCTATGATTCACAGTCCTCTAATAAGATATTCGCACTTTCTTGATGTTCGCCCTGTATGATATGTTCGCACTTGATCATATAATATATTCGCACTTGATCAGATTGAACTTGTGTGAATAACCGAACTGAACTAAATAATCGATTACAATGGACGAATCAAGGTGTATATATACAAATGAATTGGAGAGACACATCCCTCCAAATACTTCATGTCGGCCTCTATTCAAAAATCGTGACTCTAAGATATGATGTCGGCTCCATGCAATCTCAACTCTTCTTTAATGAAAGTCGGCCTCAACAAATAACCTGTGTCCTTTATTTGATCGAGGCTCTTTGAACATATATTGGCCTGAATGAATATTCACACCTCTTCACAAGAGGTCGGCCACCTTTAAAATCGTATCCCAAGAAGAATGAAGTCGGCTCTAATAAACAAGTATTTATTGTCTTCTAATAAAAGATAAATTCACATCTTCTCATGTTGGCCATACCATAAGATGAAGATAACACGAATATAAATTAAATAGCCAACGACTATCATTTAATTTATGATCTCTCAATAGGGCCGAGCTGGAAGGAACGACTGAAGTTGCTAAAACATTAACACTCCCTCTCAGCTAGGGAGAGAACTTCCAGCTGCACAATACGAGTCATCTCAATATGAGATCCATCAGTCATCATTGCCTGCAATCGGATATAAGGAGAAGGATATCACCTCAACGTGATGACGAACATCATGGCTACACCCATGTTAAGGAAATGAGCTTATCACCTCATCGTGAAAGCATATCACCTCATTGTGATATCAACCATCATGGTTACACCCATGTATGGTATGTACAAGTGTTCATCACTTGCGGGATGTTGTCACCTCAACGTGACTTTCACCATGGCTCTCCCAGAGGGTGAAACACAAGTACAAGAAGATCATCACAGACTCTCTCACGTGATGTTGTCATGGAGTCACACACATGACATCCACCATGACTCAGCTCAGAGGGTGGAAACAAAGGGCTTTCACCTCAAATTCTTCCATCTCAGAAGAAAATGCATTAACAAGGGCTTGCACCTCAAATTCTTTTGTCTCAGAAGAAAATGCATTAACAAGGGCTTGCACCTCAAATTCTTCCGTCTCAGAAGAAAATGCATTAACAAGGGCTTGCACCTCAAATTCTTCCGTCTCAGAAGAAAATGCATTAATAAGGCTTCACTAATGCTGAGACTCATACTCAGTCAAGGCTGGATTCTCCACCATACCAAGCTTATCTCGGAAATACACAAACTTTATCCTGGCGAGAGGCTTGATGAGAATGTCTGCCGTCTACTCATCAGTGCTAATGTACCTCAATTGTACAACCTTCTGCAGTACCATATCTCTGATGTAGAGGTACTTGATCTCAACATGCTTGGATCTGTCATGAAACACAGGATTGACAGAAAGCTTCACACAACTCTGATTATCACAATGAATAGTAGACAATCCTGCAAGGAGCTTACGAAGCCACACTGCTTCTCGAGCTGCCACACAAGCTGCAATGTACTCAGCCTCTGTTGTACTTGGTGCCACAGATGACTGTTTCTTGTTACACCAGGAAATCATAGTGGAACTCAAACTGAAGTAACCGCTAGAGGTGCCCTTCTGACCTGCAACACAACCATCTTCTATAGGTTCAGTAGGCTCCCTCTGAATCTTTAAGTACTTGGCCTTGCAATACTGCAACCTTCACTTCTTCTCAGTAAGTTACAAAACTCCCTCTTGATCCCTGCTTTAGAACTCGCAAAGAAGTCTTATGGAAGTGAACTCCCTCTAGCCACCAACTCAATCCCATGGCTGCAAGTTGTGACTTCATGCTTGATCATTTCTTTGGTTGGCATAACTTTCTCATAAGATGCCTCTATCTTTTCATCGTTAAGCAATCTTTCATCACTTTCCTGCTTCTAGCTGTTCACAAAGCATTTAGAGAGAGATTACTAACAGTTTATGACTATCCAAAGAAATATCATACAAGGTTTACTATCTCAGGTTATAGCATGAACACATAAGAATTTATGCATAATGTTAGAACATGAACAAGTAAATCAAAAGATCAAACTAAAGGGATAAAGAAATTATCTTTATATAATTTTGATATAACTCTTTCGTTCATCTTTTACTCCTCTCGAGAGTGCCAAACTTAGCACAACAAGAAAATAATCTGCACAACTACAGATTTCTTGAATGCATTAAGCGGTTAGCATGTAGAACCAACTCTCTCCAAGAGTTCAAGGTTCTATCACAAAGCATGCATTGGAGAATGATATCGATGTGATCAACCTATCACAACGAAAAATGCAAATCTCTCTCTTTTTTTATTTTATTTCATCTCAAAGTCATACTTCAAGGATCTACATGATTAGTGTGAATCAACTCACAATAGATAATTTGAAATCTTCAAAGGATCTTTATCCTAGAGATCACAATTCAAGAGAAATAACAATCTCTTTATACTAATCACACAAGAAAAAAAGAAAAAAAGATATAACTTAACAAACAAAGAATACTTATCTATTCTACAAGATACGCTGATTTTAAGCACAGATCAACACACAACTTTTATGGCTTGAACACAGGCCCATGACTTAAAATAGAAATTCCCTAGAGTCCTTTTGAGGAGAGGACTTATTCATATCCACAAGTGAAGCATGTTGATTAGGCCTAGTTGGGCAATCCTTGGCGAAGTGCCCAAACTCATCACACCTAAAACATTGAATCTTGGACATATCCCTCTTCTTCTTGGATGGAGGTGCATTATCATTTCCCTTGTCCCGATTCCTCTTGAAGAATCCTTTCCTTCCATCTTTTCCTTTCTTCTTTGAAGCATGAGAGGTGAGAACATGAATGTCTTCATTCTTTGAACTTTGACCAATGCCTCTTGCCACCAACCTTGATTCTTCTTGAATGTAATCAGATCTTAGGCGATCAAACTTAGGCAGTTTCGATCTTGCACTGATTCCTTGAATGAAGGATTCCCAAGACAAAGGCAACCCATTGAGGGCGAGCATGGTTAAATCCTTATCATCAACTATATTCCCAATTGTTGAGAGTTGGTCTCGCAAATTTGAAATCCTCATGAAGTATGCAGTAACAGACTCTCCCTTTGACATCTTCACATGATGCAATTGATGCTTTAGTGCAAGGGCTCGGCTGGTATTGTTGACTTCGTACATCTCTTCCAAGGTCTTGAGCATATCTCTCGCTGTCTTCAGCTTAGAAATGATAGGAACAATATGATCCTTGACAGAGTCAACCAAAATCTTCATTGCTTTGATGTCTTTCTTCAGCCACTCCTTTTCTTTTGCCTCCTCAGGTTCATAAATGCTAGGCTCCACAAAGTCACCCAAATCATTTTCACGCAAGGTGAGCATGATCCCAAATCTCCATGAAGTGAAATTAGATGCACCTTCGAGTCTATCTTCAACCTTCAAGCCATTCACCATCTTGACTGACAGTATAGAAGTGAGCAACAAAAGATATGCTGATTAGCAGAAATTTGATCATGATCCTCAAACCTGCTCTGATACCATGTTAAATTTATGTGAACATATTAAATGCACAAAAAATAATTTGAAATCAGACAAAATAACATAGCAGAAACCCTAGGAAAACCCTCTTGAGGGAGAAAAACCTAGCAACAAAGATCTCTCTTATATTTATAACATTAGTGACAACAATTCACTTTACAATGAGGTCTAACACAAGAACAATATGCAACACTTGGCTATATATAAGAATAGATAACAACCTGACAATTTGCACCTGATAATTACTAAATACAAATCTATAGAGATCACACCTGGCAGTATTCGCAGTATCTAATGATTCTCAACCTGTTATGAATGAATCTGCACTAGTATGATACTTGCACTGTATGAACTATTCGTACTGCATATGTTTACACCGAATGTAGTTCGCACTGTATTGTAACTTCGCCCTTGATGTGCACTTGACAGAATTCGCTCTTAACAGAGTTCGCTATGATTCGCAGTCTTCTAATAAGATATTTGCACTTTCTTGATGTTCGCCCTGTATGATATGTTCACACTTGATCATATACTATATTCGCACTTGATCAAATTGAACTTGTGTGAATAACCGAACTGAATTGAATAATCGATTACAATGGACAAATCAAGGTGTATATATACAAATGAATTGGAGAGACATCCCTCCAAATACTTCATGTCGGCCTCTATTCAAAAATCGTGACTCTAAGATATGATGTCGGCTCCAAGCAATCTCAACTCTTCTTTAATGAAAGTCGGCCTCAACAAATAACTTGTGTCCTTTATTTGATCGAGGCTCTTTGAACATATATTGGCCTGAATGAATATTCACACCTCTTCACAAGAGGTCGGCCACCTTTAAAATCGTATCCCAAGAAGAATGAAGTCGACTCTAATAAACAAGTATTTATTGTCTTCTAATAAAAGATAAATTCGCATCTTCTCATGTCGGCCATACCATAAGATGAAGATAACACGAATATAAATTAAATAGCCAACGACTATCATTTAATTTATGATCTCTTAATAGGGCTGAGCTGGAAGGAACCACTGAAGCTGCTAAAACATTAACATAATCAAGAGAGATAACATGATGTAGAAATTCAAAATATGCTCTTGTTTCTCAATGTTGGTGTTGATAGGTATCAAGATCTTATTAGGGGTCCCATGTTTAATTGAAGAAGACGACATCTCAAAATTATGTGGAAACTAAAATAGAATATGTGCCAATGATAATGGTGGTGATGCCTTTGAAAATTGCTCAAACTTTTCCTAGCTGATATTGAATTGTGAGAAGTGCTGATTAGTCAAATCAAAGGTCGAATAAAATTTAGGTGCAAAAGACATAAGAATGGCTCTCAACATATATATGAGATTTGAACCAATAAGAATCGGGTATTCTTGCAGAAGGTGTCAATGGTGACGAAGTTGAATAATTATATTAATGAATTGTAAGATGTATCACTTATAGAAGCATGTAGAGGTGGAGATAGAACAATGTAACTTGATTACATTTAGATAAGGAGATGCAACTCCACAAGTACTATAATTAAGTAGAAGACAAATCTCCTTAATGGTGTCATCAATTGTCATAAGGAGAAGAAACATGTGGTGTCATCAAGATCCTCGATATGATATTTTGCAAACAATGATAAATGTGCAATAGGTAGACACCCCAATGATCAAGTAGACAAACATGAACATTCTGAAGAGAATCTAAAGAAGCATTTGAAGAAGTCAAGGTCTTTGTCAAAGTAGTAGGTGCAAGAGGAGTAGAATAATCCTCAACCTCAAAATGGTGATTCAAAGTCCAATCAATGGATTCATGAATTTGCAATAGGAATCGATGAAGTTGAAGAATCATCAAAGTCTTTGTAGAAGTAGGAGACAAATCAAGAGCATCCATGGTTGTGAGATGGTCCAAGAAGGCATCATCATGGATTGGAGGATCATCAAAATCTTCATAATCTTTCTAGATGTTGTTCCAGATGACTAGAGGGCAAACAAAATTAGGACAGTCAATGTCAATCTCATCAAGATCACATCTCATGTTAATTATCTTAAGGACATTTCTCTTATACGTCCAATTTTCCTTCTCATGATCACCAGGTTTAGGAATAAATCTATAAGGATAGGATAAAATTTATTTCCATGCAAGATGTGTCGAGATCCCTTCTCACCACTCCAAATTATATTTTTGTGAAATTCAACAAGAGGATGATGAAACATATAACCAAAATCCATAATGAACAATGCTGCATTCTCAAATCAATCAAACAAATGACCAAGAGAGAGACCCCTGAGTTAAAAAAAATTATAACACTTTATAAATAGTGCACGTACTATAATACTCCATTTAAGAAATGTATAGAAATTAAGTATGTGAAAGTTATGAGGTTCTAACACAACTCAAATTTAAAAAAAAAAAGGGCATCGAAAGGAAAAACTAAGATCACCAACACGTGGCAAAAAAAAAATCTTTTTTTTTTGGTTAAAAGTACAACTGAGAAATCGCCCTCCAAAGTACACTTATCAAAACAAAAATACAAATGAAGAGGGGTTCCCCACAAAAAGGAGGATGTTGATGTTAGCATTATGTCATGCTAATGTTAGCATGCCGAATGGCAAGTCTGATTGTTGACTAGATGCACAACCACTGACGTGGATTGTATGGACATTTTGATTGTGCATGACATGTAGTGTTGACATGGTGGTTTCGTTCTAATAGCTGGTGGAACCATGGATTGCCATGAGGAAAAGCCAAGAGCTGCTATTTGAATATTTTGGTGAATATTTCTGTCATTGGTGACGAAAATTGTTGGTTGACTATCCAAAATGCTCGATCCCTGGAAATTGTTTCATCGTCAAGACATTCTGAGTATATTCCAAAACCGCTTGGAGTTAGCTTAAAACTAGCTCCAAAAGCCAAAAAATCATCACCACCATACATAGGAAGCTGCTCTATATGGTCGGTAGTGGTTTAGCCTAGCAGTTGGGTTTTTTAAAAAATTGGTCACTAGATTGAGAGAGTCAGACATTGGTGGTAAGAGTTAAAACCCTTGTTAAATGTTAATGCCTATTAGGCAACAATAAACATGCCATTGACCAATAATGGTAGTCATGGTGGCAACAAAGGCTACGGGTAGGTAAAACAAAGGCTTCCACCTTGTTAAAGGTGCCTCCATGGAGTCATCAACGACAACAAAGTACCCTCAAATACACTAGTTATAGGGGTACACCTATGATGCCTAGGTCGGTACCTCATATGGTGTGAGAAGGGTATGCATGCCCTTCAATAATCTGCAACAAAAGTCTTCACAATACAAAAATCCTCATGTTTCTTAACAAAAGTTGAGATTATCTCTTATTTGATGCCACTTACACTATAGTGACACCATTCTAGTATGATTGTATAGTATTGTTGCATCTATACGATAGGCACGGAAGAGATTTTCCTAGTTTTGAGAACATAGTCAATTTTTGACAAATTGATAGTTGTTTCTAGGGTTTTTAAGTTCCATTCTGATCTAGTAAGCACCAAAAGTAAACTAGCCAACCATATCACAAGATAAAACTCTTGGTCCTAAATAGAAATAGATAGGCTCTAAACCAGTTCAAGGCTCTAAGACCATGTAAGATTATTGAATATATAGAGGTATCTTTGACACCATATAAGATTTTCTGAGAATGCAAAACAACAAGCATAGGAGAGGACCTAGCAAATGCACAAAGACAATAAGAGGATTATAAAATGTAATATAATATGTTATTCCTAATAGAAGATGCAAATAAAATGCAATAGATATGGATCCAAGATATGCAAGGGATACAAAGGGTTCAAGATAGCCTGCATGATAATCAAGAGAGTGTTCAATTTACAAAATATGCCCAAGTGTGAGTAATATGTGTGCATATATAGAATATGTCACAAGTGAGGAGTCCTAACCAACAATAACCACTTCCAAGTGAGCCTTGAAGTGAGGAGTCTTAGTAAAAAATACTTGCTAAAGATAGAAGATTCCTCTAACAAGATGACACCTACCCAAGTAAAGACCTAGCTAAGCAATCTCATTAAATTCTTCCAAAACCTAACTCTTGCCTTGTGGACCCTACCTATATAGTTGATGTTGTATAATAAGAGACCTATATCTTATACCTAATTTAAGCAATTTCCTAGCTTGTCTAGTGGAAGTGCCACTACTCCCTCTATGGCTTCTCTAGAAAAATGAGAAATTGTAGTTAAAATATCTATGATAAAGCTAAGATAAGAAAGTAATGCATAAAACATAATGATGCACTAACATGTTGCCAATAACATATGATTGTAAAGTTGGCGTGTTTCTTAATTGAAGATTTTTTTTTGTATTAAGTATAGAGTGCACATCATTACATATTGATAATCAGTTTATGCAGACTAAGTTTCTATAGGGCAACAGTTACATGACTACTATCTGCTTTAGTTGACTCTCATTTATCATGAGCTTTTCTGTACATTGCAATTACAACACAACTAATATGTAGAGTAGGATTGACAAAATATGTACAAAAAATATACAAAAAATAGGTGTACATAGATGGGTTTCATCATCAAGACTTAGGCACCTTGATCGGTAGAGCTAATGATCATTTCCTCTTGCCCATCCTCCTCTTGTGGAAAATTTGAGAGAACTTCTTCAAAGAATGTGCCTACCTACTCATCCTCCTGTGGTAGATCTGCTAGAGCATCTTATTGGGTTCTATCTTGGCTGCTCACTTCATTGAATTCTCTTTGAAGCTCATCAAGGGCTCTACGAAACAGTTCAACTTCTTCACCAATTAGCTGGTGAGCTTGGCCACATCTCACCTCTTCCCTGTTGAGAGTCACTGTCCCTTCTCTTATAAGGCGCAAAAACTTGACCAAAGAGATCTCAATGTTCATCAAGACCTGCAAGGAAATATTAAGGAGTGTGAGTTTTTTATGAAACTCAGTAAGTTCCCTTTTTGTCCCCTTAATTTTTTTTTCATTTCTCGCTTTCCTTGTGTGCCACATTATTTTGTTAGTAAGCTGCTTGGGCTCTTGGCCCATCCTTTATTATATGGAACCTTTGGTTGGAGAGGAATCGTTGGATTTTTCAAGATGTGATGTGGGTAGCCTCTTGCTTGTGGTGGAAAATTTTGCATTCTTTGGGAGAGACTGTTGCGGCTAAGTGTGATTTGACTGCATCAATGGATCCTTGTGATGTTGGTTGTTGTAATCGTCTTCATCTTCCTCCTCTGCAATGACAACTCATGCGCAATAGATGTCGACATCCTACCCCGAAGGTGAATAGGGAAGGGAGATGGTCTCCTCCACCTCAGGGAGTCTTAAAAATCAACACAGATGGCTCTTCTTGAGGAAACCCTAGTCATGCCGGAATTGGTGGTGTTGGTTGGGATAACTCTGGAGATGTTCAATTTATCTTCTCTGTTTATAAGGGTCTTCATACTAATAATTTAATGGAGGCTCATGCCATTTTATTAGTTGTGGAGCGTGGAAGTCAATTGGGGTGGCAAAGGATCATATGTGAGTTTGATTCCCAGGTTGTGGTGAACTTGTTGAATAGGTGGCATTTAGAGGATGTTAGCTGGCATTTGGATTTGATTGTTGATTAGATTCTCAACCTCTGTGCTTCTTTGGAGTTTGTTACTTTCATTCATATTCCTAGAGAATGGAATGTTGTCGATGATTATTTGGCTAATGGGCTTCTAATCATATTCATGATTGGAATTTGGCGGACCAGGGTCAGTTACCCCCTAATCTGTTTCAACAGTTGGATCATTTGGTGGAGTTTGATAGGGCTATGCAATGCCCTTGCTTTGTACTTCTTGTTTTAATAATTTTTTACCTCTCCTTTATGTTAAATCCAAAAACAACACTTTTTTCCATTGAATTTTACCATTTTCATTCCAAATATTTAAATTTTACCAAAATAGCCTCCATATTTCTTGAGCATAAAAACAATCAAGTAGGATATGCTTGACTGATTCTGGAACCTTGCAAATGCTGTAAATTTCAACATCAATGGTGTTATTTTTAAATGAAATCTTTTGCAAAAGAACAGGCCATCTGAAACAAGCCTTTTTGGGCTCCATGGAACTATGCCAGATAAAGGATAAGATACTTTTCTAGTTCTTAATGTCCAAGGAAACACCCCAACAAGAATTAATATGGTCCAAAACAGTGGTGTTATTTGTGAGGTCATTGTAGATTGTTTTGGCTTTCACATTACCAACGATGGTACCATCATGCCAAGTGATATCCTTGGCAATGTCAACTACTTCATTCATAGCCATCAGTAGGATTGCACCATTGCAGGCTTCCCAAATCGTGGAGAAGGTTCTATAATTGGATCGTGGTATGTTGAACTCCAAACACAACTCATCCGAGTTTTTAAAATGCCATTGAAGAATATATCCCCAAAGGTTCCGATACCTTTAGCATTCCAAGCTTTTGCATAACACCCTTGAAGCAACGCAAGAGCCTTGTTATTATGCTTGAGACCACACCACACAAAACAAGAGGAATGGCAATTCTAATTATTTTTCAAGATTATGTTACAGTTTTTTAGCTTTACTTTTTGCTTTCTTAGTTCCCATGCTCTCCAAATCCTCTTGAATACTGATGATCCTATAGGGACCATGGGATTTTTTCCTAGGAGGATATCACTTAGGGGAAGGAGTTTCCAAGATTTGGCTTTCTTTAGGACTGCCTTTTGAATGTTGCTTCTCACGAGAACCTTCTAGGGCTCATTGCAACTCAAAGACTTTAGGATCCATTTAGTAGCAAGTGCTATTCCTTGTACTTTTAAGTCTTTCAACCCAATACCCCCTTAGTGCTTATTGAGGTAACACCAATCCCACTTCACTGAGTGTCTTTTCCTTTTACCCTTTCCATTAGACCATAAGAACTCCCTTATCTTTTTTTGGATTTCGTTTATTTTGTAGCTACAAAAAAACCACATAGAGGCAAAATAAATACTGTATGAAGCAAGGATTTTCTAAAAAAATTGGATTCTCCCTACGAGAGAGAGATACCGCCTATTCCAAATTTCTAGTTTCCTATCAATTTTATCTTCGATCCAATTCCACATCTCTTTGAGATTGGGATTGACAGCAAAAGGGATCCCCAAATATTTGACCAGCTTGTTGAGGCCTCCCTATTGGAAACCAAACTTGTACAACCAATCCGGTGGATTCTCTTTCCAGCCTAGGAAGATGGATTTAGCTTTGGAAAGTTTGGCACCAGATGCCTGGAAAAACAACTCAAGTTTCACCATTAGAGATTCCAAGTTCCTCTGCTCCATTTCCACAAAGAATGAAGTATCATCGGCGAACTACATGTTAGTGAGGTCATTGTTATCAGGCAATCTGATCCCTATGATTTTGGGGGAGTAAGAGTTATCTTTTAGCAGGTAAGAGAGTGCATCAGAAGCAATTACGAAAAGAGTCGGGGCAAGGGGGAAACCTTGTTGGATTTACCTTTCCAGTGTTATTTCCTCTTATATTTTTCCATTGACATCAATCTTGGTCAAATCACCCTTTAGTTAATTAAAGCTTCTATCTTATCTTATTGGTTAATGATATCTTGTCATGCCTCAACTATGCATTACACATTTTCTTTTACATTCTCCACAAAAGACATATAATAGATTCCTATGATCCCAAGAACTACTATAGAAAATTTCTTCAAGGAGCTAGGAGGACTTGAAAGAGGATTTAGACCCCATAGTCTTTCCACAAATGACCATGTGTCATTGCAAGACAATCATTGCCAATTATTTCTCTCTAATTGATTGCTCACTTCTTCCATTCATCCATTGCACTTGTCTAAAAATCTCTAAGATGTTAATAAAATGAACATCTTGTACTTGCTTACCTATCCTAGTTATCTCTATGGGTACCACCACCCAAACCTCATATTGAACCTATTGTTTCCCAAGTACTTAATGTTAAAAATTTATCCCATTGATGATGTATCACCTACAAGGTGGACTTCTAGTGAGTCATTATCGGGAAGGGAAAACCCTCCAATATGGGGACCAAGAGCATTGACCTCTAACAAAAAAATGAAACTTTTACAACAATATCAAATAGAGGACCAGGTGAGGCACCCTTTTCCAATGGATCTTTGAAAAGTACACTCAATGAGTTTAAGATAAAATTTTACTTGAGTATATATATTTGAAAAGGACTATGACCATTCTAATAGATTTTCCAACTAACACTAAATTCTTAATCATAAGTTCAATAAAATTCCACTCAACTCAATCATAGGATGTTTTGATGTAAATCGACACAACCATACAAGGTTACTGACTAATATTTTTAGCCCAATACAAGCCCTCCCAAATAGATAGTGAATTATCTATGATATAAATACCTTTAATAAATGTAATTTGGGTCTTAGATAACAACCTAGAAAGGACTTTGTTAGCTAACACTTTGTCAAGAATCTTATGACTTTTGGGAGAGTAGTATGTCTCCAAGTCTTAACAAGGAATTTGTCTCCTATTTTTAGCATTAACATAATGAATCTTATGTTGATATCACAACCAAAATGACCTAATCCTAAAATATTCCTTGTATAGAACTAGGACAATTCAATTTTGAGAAACCTTGTTAAATTTTGTTGAAAAAATCTAAACCACATGATTTCTCATCTTTGAGAGAGTTGACATACAATAGAATTTATGTACAACCCACTCACTCTTTAGGAAAGAAGCTTAGTTAGAAGGAAGTTTTTGGGTCACTCTTAGCAAAAAAAGGTCTAATATTCTCTACATTGGATGCTTGAATAGAAAACAACCTCTCATAGAATAAAAAGAAATCCTTAGGAATTTTAGAAAGATTTAATATTCTCACATGTTCAACATCAAAGGAGTGCACCATTCTCACTTGTTTGGATTTTAAGATTTTAAAGAACTTGTGCCCTTGTTTCTTTCCTTAATTTATATCAATGTGGACCTTGCCTATATTGCTAAGCAACATAAAACTAGTGGTCTCTTAATTAATGTTTTACAAATACCAATAATATTCTTGTAGATTAGAGGAAGATGGATCATTTTGTAGTCACTCTAAGTTAACAAGTTTCTCTTGAACCATTCTAAAATAGTTTTTCTCAATCATTTCCTTAGCTTTGATGTAAGTTCACATAAACTTCTTAGACAATTCTAGAAAAAAACCCATATCTATATGCTTGACTTTGTACACCCTAAACAAAGATTACATACCCTCTAGATAGTTAACCTCTTTTTAAGTGAGACATACTCTATTTATAAACACCTTTAAATAAATCTTAGCTTTAAATAAAATATAATCAAACTCAAAAGCAACTTTAATGGGATGATGATTGGGGAAATAAAAAAATACATTAACAACCTTACCATCCAATGAGGGAGGAATAAATGTTAGTGTAAATAGAGCTATTATTTCACGTAGTTAGCTAATCACCTTTCTAGGATTGACCTATTCACACCTAGCTTAAGTTTACTTAGGAATTTTAGGATTTTTTTCTCACTTTATAGCATTGAGACATGTGTCTTCATCACTTGAGACACCTATTGCATGCATACTTGCTACTTGCTCACAAAATTTTCAAGTGAGCTCACAAGAGGTGCACATTTGGAGGGGTAGTTAATCATTGTCTCCTTCCTTCTCACATCATTTACCTTGCCTATATATGCAAGGTTTTTTATTATATTACACACTCTTCATTTATATATTGATAAACATACTATTGTGCTCATATTTTGTTCACTTGTGGAAGGTTGTTTCATGCTCTTTGATCTTGGCATTCTCCAACATGGTATTAGAGCCATGAGAGAAAGTTCCTTCTTGCACCAAAGTGACCCCTGTATGCCCTTTTCCCATCTACTATTTTGGCCTATTTGATGTATTTGTAAGAATTTTTTGGCCTATTTTGGCTTGTTTGTAGGTTTTTTCACTTGGTGTTTTGACTTGTTTTGGCCCTAATTGGACTTTCTTGTGTCATTCCTACTCTTTAGAAAACAACAATTTTTCAAAGGTATGGATTTTGTGGGAATATATTTTGGAGAAAATCTTGGTGCATAATTCCATTGCATTTGCATAAGACAGTCCACATCATACTTGTTGTCCTTGCACAATTGGAAAATTTTCTATGACCTAAGTTTTTTGGCATAAAGTGTCAATTTTTTCAATCTTAGCTGCAACCCCATACTCATCTCTCATTTACCTGTTGTTACATATAAATCCAATATTGACTCATCCATGAGTTCCATTGATTCTTTGCATCAAGACATTGTTATTGTCTTTCCAAATCTACCACATTAGGATAAAGATTCATATCCACTAGACATCACATATCTATTTGTAGAATCCCACCCTGCAAATTTTGAAGACACTATTGAGGACATTCGTCTTCTATTCGATATTAGCTTTGATGAAGTTGCATAATCATTGCCATCTTTGGATATTTCGCTTGCCTCACCTACACAAACTTCTATCATGACAGATTGTGCAAATATTCATGAGTTGACCTATCCAACTCAGTCATCATCTATGTTGGCATTATCTGCAACAGTACTAGATTCTCATCGGTCCATTTGTCGCCATACATCCATAGTCCCTATTCCTGAATCTTATATGGTACCCAATCCATCTTATCAACATTCATCACCTGTCAACATTGGATTGGAGATATTTGGGAATATTTTGAAGGCATTATTGACATTATTTCAGTCTTTGAATCATGTGCAAAATTCAGAGATATTCATCTCACTTCCTACATATTCCTATTAGAAATGGGAAGTCATCTTGCACAAATTTGTAGTGTTGTTTCTTCTCAAGGGGAGAAATGTTGTTCAAAAATTGTGGATCATCTTCAACATCTAGTGTTGAGCATCAACCAACACTATAGTCATCATTTTGAGGGGAGAATACATGGTTTCTCTTCTCCTACCAACTTTGGGAGAAAGCATTTCCTCACATGGAGTTCATTATTTCACATTTTATGGGGGGTCACATAGACCTTCTCTATTTTCTAGCCTATGGGGGGAACATCCATTGTAATTTGTGCTAGAAGTAGTCCTTGGGGGGCCATCATGATTCCCCCATCCATCACTTATCTTCTTCACTTGTACACTTGTACACTTCATTACATTGCATCATTTCTCTTTTGGAGAGGGTATTTTTATTTCCCATTAGGTTTTTCTCCTTTACTCCACTTTGTGAGAAATTTGTACATGAGTACCTAACATCGTCTAGTAGCTGAAACTCACCATTAGTGCATACATTACTCACTAAGCTACACTTAAGGGGGGTGTTAGTGTAAATAGATTCATTATTCACCTAGTTATCTAATCACCTTTCTAGGATAGACCTATTCACACCTAGCTTAAGTTTACTTAGGACTTTTAGAATTTTGTCTCAATTCATAACATTGAGGCATGTGTCCTCGTCGCTTGAGTCACCTATTGCATGCATACTTTCCACTTACACACTTGTCAAATGAGATCACAAGTGTTGCACATTTGGAGGGGTAGTTAGTCATTGTCTCCTACCTTCTCACCTCATCTACCTTGCCATGCAAATTTTCTTATTGTATTACACACTCTTCATTTGTATATTGATAGACATACTACTGTGCTCATATTTTGTTCACTTGTGGAAGGCCATTTCATGCTCTTTGATCTTGGCATTATCCAACAATAAAATATTATTTTTATTAGAAAAGACTCCATTAGAGCCTACTATAAATCTTATTTTTTTGTTTTTTGGTTGGTACACATGTATACCGAATCCTTCTACTATATTTCTTGCCTCTCCACAAAGGATACATTATATTCATCAAGGTAACAAAGTGTAACTAAAAATCAAATTCAATGAGACGACTAAATAAAATAGAACACACATTAACAAAAATACCATCCAAAGAATGAGGATTTACAAGATGCTCTTTATTGAAAAAACTCCACAGAGTCATTATAAATCATATTATCTTTTCAATTACTATACCATGTTAACTATATCCATATATGATCTTTCTTACCTCTACATAAGGGTTAAATATATCCATTACTCCACCCTATACTAGTTGAATGAAGGGAAGAGCCTTGATTCCTTTCCCTTTCATTCCTCTTGTTGCTTTAATGCATGAAGAGCTTATATAACACCTCTATTTGTTACAAAATTTCACTAATTCATGCCTCAAACTTCAAGCTCACTCTCTTATCTTCTAATGCTAGGCCCAACTCTACTCTCAACACTACATCCAACCTTGATCTCTATGTTGCAAACCCTTCAATTCACTTTTATTGTCACTTTGTAATCTCCCTCTTATCTGTCTACAATCATTTTGGTGTCCAATTCCTTGGTGTGTTTTTAATACCATCTCACTTGAATTTGGCCTCTTCCCTAATCAAAGAAAGATGATGCAAGTACTTTAACCCTTAGACACACCTCATATGCTAATTGTGAAAGTTTGGACTCTTGAGTCTTAAAGGACATCTACACTACCTCGATGTTAGTGTTTGTATTCAAACTAAAAAATTAAAGTTGCTTACTCATTTGCACACTAATCCTTACTTTGTTCTCAATGATCATCTACTTGAAAAATTAGTATACACATACTTTTGGTTCATATTTTCTAGGTTAGAAGAACTTGGATGAGAATAAAATAGATGAACTAAAGAAATTCCCTAAGAGAGATCAAAACAATAGGCTACAAATTTGAAGACTAAAAGTTTTGTACTCTACCATAGTGTTTCAACCATTATTCTTTTCTAATATTCTTTCCTCTTCATTCTCTCATAGTCCCACCATCTCACTTCTCTCGTTGGAATTCATCGAACCGTAGTTCTGTCTCCTCTCTTGAAAACATCCCCCAAACCCTTTCCATAGTCTTTCCTACAAATGTGCAAATCTTTTCACAACCTTTTCGAATTGCTTGTATCTTATTTTTTTTATCCTCATATCCTTTTTGTCTCCCATACATACACACACCATTTTTGTTTATATTCAACCCCTGGGTTTTTTATTGTGAACAAAAATATTTGCACACATCACTCACTTTTCATCACTAGGTTTTCACACACCCAAATTTTCCATATATCATATATCATATAGGGTAATAACTAAGGAAATATCCTTCAAAAAACACCTTTCTCCCCTTGTCCCCTACATTTAGCTATTGTATTTCCATATTTTAGACTATACATGATCAATTTGCAAGTGGAAACAAGGTCAAAAATTGAAGATGTACAAGTTCTATAAGTTGTAGAGGTTCCAAAGACCTAGACACTAGCATCCCCTAACATTGTTGCAACACTCCCCATAAGCAATTGTGCCCCCAACATAACTAGATTGATTGGAATTAACCTTCCTCTTTTCATGCTCAAATTTTCACTAGAACAAGTTCTAGGCCTCCTTGGCTCATTTGTTGTGAACTATATTTTCTAGATTATAAGTGCATATGTTCCATTTTTGTTGTTCTTTTCTAGAACATTTTAATTTTAAATAATAATTTACGTTCTCTTATATTTATTAGGAAAGGATATACTAGAAAATGTTTCATTATCTTATTTCAATTATTTATGATTTTTTGCTTAGTAAATACATAGTAAAAAACATATTTCTTGAATAATACACCTAGAAATACCTTTTCTTCTATCTTTAATTTGGTGAAACCAAAACTCCTACACCATCTTATTCTAACATTTTGCTCCAAAATAAATAAGGGCCTTATTCCCATTCCATTTTCTTTTCGCCTCTTTTCCATTTTTCTTTCACAATCAATTTTCTCCTTCACTTTTCCTACAATCCTAGGACACTTTCCCTATCTTACTCTATTTTTTTGAATCTAAAAATCATCGACCACACTATTTTTCATAACATTTATTTTTAACATTCATCTCATTCTCATCCACACCATTTCCAACTTATCCTTTTTAGATATTTTCCTCTTATGATGACTATTTCTCTTTCCTCTCTTCATCTCAACTTTCATGACCCTCACTTCTATTTTCATTCATTGCTACCTATTAGTGTTTTAATTTTCACCTTCTAATGCAACACAAAATAGAACATTGTGTATTGTAAAACTATTCTTTAAATTACAAGGGTAAGCTCCCTATCACAAAAACTAACATAATATAAACAATATTTACTGATTATTTATGATTTGTACAATATTTTCTAGGTGGTTCATGCTCATGCTAATAAAATTAAAGGCGTGTCTTCTTGGATTCACCTATGGAAAAAGGTTGATATACAATTCAAGAGCAAGAAAAATAAGTATACTATACCTTTTCTTATTCAAAGTTGCCCTAAACTATCACACTTACATTGTTTAGCTAAAGGTAGAGATTGAGCAATACATGTACACACAATGATAAGATTGGTTTAAATAATACAAATTATTGATAAATAAGAAGAGGGGAATGACACACAAAGCTATTAGATCTCCTTTATTAAGACCTATAATACAAATCTATTAGATCCCTATTACTTCATTTACATGCATTTCATGTCTCATTTCCAATCAATCTAAGTTTGTACTTGTGTCTTCCCTATTTCCATCTACCATGTGTTTTCCCTTCCTAAGTATGATTCTTCCAACTTTACTCTTCCCTTCTTCATGTTGATATTTCATACTTTCCCCTACCAACTTGTCCATTTATCAACCCCTGACACCTCATCCAATAGTTTGAGTCTTGCAAAATGGCCAACCCCTAATCCTTGATATTTTTTCTTACCCTTTTGTTCTCTCCTAACTTCCCATTATATTTCATATTGTCTCCAATAGTATATTTTTGGTTCCATTACTTTCAAAGTGTAATCTTTCCCATCCATGATCATTGTTTAAATTATTAGTTGTGGGTGTGCATGGTGATCATCCTATTATGTTGCGGATGATATGAAAGAGTGAATATTTTCATTCAAGATATCTAGTCTTCATCTTAACCAAATTCCATTCAGAATCTGTTTTGAGCACTTATATTCAAGTGTGGGAATCTAGGATGAAAATCCTATTGATTTCATAGGGCAATGTCATACGATTTTGAATTTTAGCTTCATTGGATGTGAACTCCAATTATTTATGCAGATCTAATTTTTCCTTGTTGGTATGAATTACTATTTTTATAGAATCATTTGAATGTAATACAATCATTATTTTTAATAAGAAAGGGAGTGAAATTTTTTTTTTTTTTTATTATTATAATAAGAAGATCAAATATTATGTTGCAATTCTTGATCATAGTGTAATGAAATCATTGATGTATAAACAATAATTTAAATATAAGTTGTCTAAGATTTAATTAGATAGTAGGACCTGATAGTGTTTTTATTCAAATAATGTATTTGTGGAAGGTTAAGAATTAGATTTGTATTATTGTTTTGGCTTAAGACATTATAACTGTATTAGAGGCAGTGATCTTGCTAGCTTGCATGTTCAAAGTTCAACTTTTCATGGTTTAGTTTTATATAGTTTAGCGATAGAGCAACCAAATAACACTTGAGGGAGATCAAGAAATAAAGTTGATCTATAGAGAATTAAGAGGCTCGGTCTTCTCTTAGAAAAAATGTTATAGAGCATAACAATATGGAAAAAAGAGAGGAGAATGAATGCATATGAACACCCAGAGGGTTAGACCAAAATAAAGTTTGATCTAATGATTGATATGATGGCACAATTGCTTCAAAAGATGAACAATATTATGAATTCCTAGATAGCCAGTAGATGAAGAAAGTGATTTTGAGGGTAATAATTTGGATTCCACTCAGAGCCACACACAAAGGACTATTCTTGTTTCAACTACAAGACCATCTTGACCTATGCTCCCAAATAAGGAGGTGGAGACTCCACATCTTGAATCCTGAAACTCATAGCTTGACAATATTAGGGCTTTTCATGTAGAATATAAAGCTCGTCCTAAGGATATCTAAAGTGAAATATCACTTACCATTTATATGAACATGAAGAAGTCCTAGAATGGTTAAAATCTTGAGCCTAGGCCATGAGTCTTTTAGAGAGATACAATAAGTTTTGGGGAAGTTGACACTCTCTCCCTATGATGGATTTAAAAGATGCTCAACTTGTGTGTGGGTAACAATGATAGACACATACTTGTCCCTCAAATCGATGACAAAACATAAAGTAAACAAGTTTTCTGACTTGTATTTGGAGGCTACTACACATGTGTGGTGGTACCACAATTTGATCACCCAAGATAATGGATCCATTGCCTCATATGATAAATTCTACAAACTTTTAATTGATAGGTTTGATCAAAAGGATATTTAAGTTTATTTCAAATATTTGACTCATCTCAAACAATATGATTTAGTGGAGAACTATGTAACAAATTTTTAGAAGTTGTTAGTGATGGTGCCAAAAATTATAGAGAGAAGATTGACAATGCTCTTCATCAAAGGGTTACTTGGATATCTCAAGGGGATGGTCAAGTATTTTGAACCACCTACACTACAAGAGGCTATCAAGTCAGATTTAACATTAGATACTTTCATTCCATGGAATAAGTTCCAAACCAAAACCTTCATTTCAAAGAATCCCTTTCATAAAATTGTACAAAAGACCAATATTTTTTCATTAAGACCAAACGTTGAGGTAAGGAATGAATTGAGAAGAAAGAAGTGTTGTTTTAACTACAAGGAGCCATGGTCACCTGGACATATATGTATTAGTAAAGGACACACATATTATAGTGAGGTAAGCTCTAATGATGAATTGGGATCTAAGGAACCTAAATCACAAAGTGAAGAACAAATTGAACACGATATTGGAGAAGAAGATCAACCAAAAGAGGAAGAGATCATCTCAGGAGTCACTCTTTCTAGGTTCTCTGGTACTTTAAGGTACAAACCATTTTAAATTGTGGGGTTCTATGAGGCTAAAGAAAGATTGTACATATTAATGTTGATGCCACTCAAATTCATTGACAAGGAATTGGTGGCCAAATGAGGCCATAACATTGAGAAATTTGAAGGACTCAATATTATGGTGTCTAATAATTTTACCATCCAATGCAATAGAAATATCTTCCAACTATATCTTAATCTATGAGGATATGATATGAAGGATGACTTATATGTTGTCAATATAGGAGACATAAATATTATCCTAGGTATCTAGTGACTATACTCATTGGAAGAGATCACAAAAAGATTCCAAACCATGAAACTAAATTTTCCTTCAAATGGAAAATAAGTAATAGTATGAGGAATGAAAAATAAAGTGCCAAGAATTTTATTAGATGAGAGAATAGATAGGATTTTCTATCACGAGAAATCTACATGGGAAACTCAATGTTTGGTGACTATAACAAGACCATTCAAAGGAAAGAAGGAATATAATGTGGATGTAAAAAGAATCTTGGACAAAAAAAATAAATTATTCAAAAAAATCCCTCCAAAGAGATCACTAGTAAGAGGATTTAAGCATGTCATTGAGATGGAGGAGAGAAATAAGATTGTCATCAGTACTCCCTACTACCAACCTAGGAGACATGAGAGAATAAAAATTCCATTAAGGAACCAATGGAAATGGGGAACATCAAACCTAGCTCAATTCCCTTTGCTTCCTCTATATAGTTTTTGTGAAGAAGGAATATGGCACAATGTAGATGTGCATCAATTACAAAGCACCGAATAAGAAGACTATCAAGAACTGCATGATTCCCATGATCAATGGGCTTCATGGTGTATTTTATTTATCAAAAATAGATCTCATATTGGAAAACCATAAGATTAGAGTCCAAGAGAAGGATATTCACAAGATGACAAGTTTTAAATGTCATTACGAGCACTATGATTTTTTAGTCATGCTATTTGGTTTGACACAAAATCCAACAAATTTTCAACCACACATGAAAAATACTTTTTGCAAGAAACTAAGGAAGTTCATCCTTGTCTTCTTTGATGAAATTTTTATCTATAAAAAATGTGGGAGGAGCACCTATGACACATTGATGAAGTGTTGGGAATTATGAAAGCACAAAAAATGTTTGTCAAGGAGTCAAAGTGTAATTTTTCTATGAAAAGATCTTGTATCTTGGTCAAATCATTAGCACAATGGGAGTGTAGGTGGAAATGGAGAATATCAAATAAAATTGAGACTAGCTTCCCATAAGGACCTTGAAAAAATATGAAGATTCTTCAACCTTTGTAGTTACTATAAGCAATTTTTTAAGGGTTTCTCCCAATTAGCCATTTCCTTAACTAACCCAAATAAATATCACATGGATTTAGGATGAATAAAAATAATTTGATAAACTAAACAAGGTAATGAGAAGGTGTCTTGTGTTAGCAATTATGGATTTCACTCTTCCTTTCATAGCAAAATGTGATGCATTAG
This sequence comes from Sequoia sempervirens, assembly GCA_007258455.2. Classification (NCBI taxonomy): domain Eukaryota; kingdom Viridiplantae; phylum Streptophyta; class Pinopsida; order Cupressales; family Cupressaceae; genus Sequoia; species Sequoia sempervirens. Next base: position 23,010 of record VDFB02265914.1, read on the forward strand.
TAGAAGGAATTAGGGTTGTGCTCATGTAGAACAAACACTCAATTATTTTTTAGAGTAGAAAACTAGTAGAGGTGGAAAGAAATATCTCCATGTATGGTAAGGAAATACTAGTCATCATGCACACATTAATCAAATTCAAGAAATACTTGGTGGAAGCCAATTTATGGTCAAAATTGATCACAATAGTTTGAGATATTTTCTCAATCAAAAGGACCTAAATCAGTGGAAAAATGTGGGTGAGGAAACTCCAAGTGTATGATTTTGATTGTGAGCACATCAAAGGGAAGAAGCATGTTAATTTTGATACATTTTATAGAAGTTTGAATTTGTGTTCCATGTCTCAGATCTTCGCAAATTGAAAGAATGAAATCATAATAGAGTATGCTAAGAACACATTCACAAATAATGTGTTGGAAGGGAAGCTATTGAACAATAGGTAGACCATTTTCAATGAAATAATTATCTACAAGGGAAGAGTATACTTGGTGTTGAAGTCAGGGATGAAAGGAAATATTTTGTAGGTAGTTCATGATACTCCCTTGGCACACCATCTTGGGTATTTCAAGACCTACAAATAGATTAGGGAAACATTCACATGGAAGGGACTCGAGGATGATATCCTCACCCATATTAAATGATGCATAATTTGTCACAAGAATAAAATGGAAAAAACATTTCCAGTAGGTATTTTGTATCCCTTACCCATCCTAGAGGAAAATGGGTTCAAGTGTCTTGATGGATTTCAACATGGGACTTCCTAAAATCCGAGGTAAGGACTACATATATGTTGTTGTGGATAGACTGAAAAAGCATGCACATTTCTCTTTAGATTTTAAGTCTTCAAGGAAGTGATGAGCTACCTAAGAACATCATGAGTGATAGGGATACTTGCTTCATGAGTTTATTTTAATAAAAGCTCTTCCTTTTGGATGGAACTTAGCTCATCCCTAACACTAGTTATCATCGATAAACAAATGGCCAAATTAAGATTGTGAATAAATGGGAGGAAGGTTCTTTGATAAATTGTGTTTTTTATTAGTAGAAGACTTGGATAAAGTGTGTCTACTTAGGGATCATTGTTACAACACCACCTAGCTCATGTTAATCAAGATGATGGTGTTCATGGCCATGTACAGGTATGAAGGTAAAAGCTTCATTAATCTCATTTGGGTGGATAACAAGGTACCAAGAGCAAGTGGTGTGATTAAAAAATACTAGAATTTTTGAAGTACTCAAGAATAATATCTAGAATGCTCAAAAATTGATAGAACATGTATGCAAACCATCATAGGATCGAGAGAGAATTTGATATAGATGACATGGTTTTTGTGAGATTGAAATCATACATGTAATCTTCCTTGAAGGGAAGTAGTCATGGATGTAAGGGAGAGGAATCTGAGGAACAAAAGCACCAAAGTGTACTGAATTTAGTGGAAATATCTTCTAGTGGAGGATGCAATGTGGGAAGGCCCACATATGTTGTAACATCTAAACCTACAATTTCTTAAGGACAAGCAATATTGGGTGGGGAAAAAATTTCATGTCCCATTTCTAGTCAATCTAAGTCTATACATATTAATTTTGTAGTTGTTTCTTCCCCGTTTTCACTTGTGTGTTTTCCCTTACTACTTGTATAATTTTTCTTCCAACTTTGCTCTTCCTTACTTCTTGTTGGACTTTCAAAATTTACATTACTATCATGCTCATTGTTTGACCCACAATTTGCCTCATCCTATATTTTGAGGCTTGCAGTATGGCCGACTTCCAATCCCTGATATTTTTTCCTACATTTTTTCCACTCCTAACTTTGTAGCACATGCTATATTATTTCTAGTAGTCTCTTTTAGGCGTCATTACTTTCAAAGTAGAATATTTCACACCCATGATCACTATTCAAATTGATGTTGTGGGTGTGTATGGTGGCTAACTTGTTTTATTTGTGGAGGATATAAAAGAGTGAATGCTTTAATTTGATATCTATGATCTACATCTTAACCAAATTCCTTTTAGAGTTTATTTTGAACACTTTATTCAAGCATTGGAATCCAAGATAAAAGCCCTAGTGATTTTCGAGGGTGATCTCAAATAGAGTTTGCATTTGAGCTTCATTGAACATGTTAGACTCTAGCCACATTGTGTTGATTCGATTTTCTATTATTGTTGGTATCAAATTTTATAATTGTAAAATTATTTGAATGTAATAGTCATTATTTGTTATAAGAAAGAGATTAGGAGCCACATCTATATTTTTTGTTCATTATCTTAAGAAGATCAAGTGTTATGTTTCCATTGTTGATCAAATTATAATAAAATTATTGATGTATAATTAGTAATTTAAATTTGAGTTGTCTAAAATTTGATTAAATAATAAAACCTAATAGAGTTATTATTGAACTAATAAGTGTTTATGCAAGGTTAATAATTAGATTTGTATTATTATTTTTTCTTGGGACATTACAATACATCATCTTGAGTTAAGCATAGTATTTGCATTCAAAGTTGTACCGACCAACCTAAAAACTATTATAATACAAAGCTTTGATGCTTGTTAAGTGATATTTGAATCATAAAAGCACAATACCACACAAGACATGTAACACTTCAACAAAAAAATCTAGAAGCAAGATAGGCATTACTATATTCTATAATTAATATTGAATTCTAGATCCCTAAATTAAGTACTAAAAACATTTATGTATAAGGTTTTACAATACTTTTACATGAAAAATAAACCAAAAATATAACTACAAACTCTAATCCTAATTGCATGCTATACAAACTTTATTATAAAATTTTAACCATGAATACTAATTTGAACTCAAACAATCTTCACCTTAGATTATTGGTGAGTACTATTACAAAGTAACATTGGATCTTTTAGAAGACAATTTAAAATTGTCTAGCCTAAAAATAAAATGTTGAAAATAACCTTCTCAATACATGCACATGTCCTTAAATATAATGATAGTTGAAAATGGAGCAAGATAAATATATTAAATCTTGGTAGGTAGCTCTAGATGATGATTTGATGAAGCTTTTTGCTTTGACCATGGCAGTTCCTTGGAAGAAATTGTAAAAATTTTCTATTCTAATGCTTTGAATATGATAAATTATTTTGTTGAAATCTTTACACCAAACCTCAACAATATGCAACCATGAATAATTTAATAACTCCCTTGAGCTTGATATCAATCTATTTTCATGATGATATGATGATGTTCAACTGGATAGCCTCAAAAATCCATCACAAGTTAATAAGGAAATACATGTACCAAAATGAATATATTAAATATTTAAGGATCAATACATGCTCATAAAATTGGCTGAATTGAAACTTTACACTAAGATTTTTCCATTATAGAGACTGAAATCATAGTTTTAAAGTAAAAAATAAACCTTAAACAATATGAAGATGATTACTAACAATGAAATTATCATAATTAAAACCTATTAAATTGAGAAGAATGAAATAGTGTTAATACATTTGACAATAAAGATATTTAAACTTGAGGCATGCTTGAAAAATTTATTTTGATAATGAAAATTCTTGCTCATGAAAATTTAGTCATTTGTAATCTAGAAATTGTTCTAGAACGATTGTTGTAATGATTCTTACCAATATGAATGTTGTGACTGAATTTTTATTTTATGTCATATAAATATGATCATCTTGATGATGAAATATTTAGTTAGATTATTGATAGAGATTAATACAAACTAAAATTAGATACTTTATGAGACAATCTAAAACAAGCTATTCTAAAATTAGAATACTAAAAATATCCTTCTCAAAATTTCTCATCTCCTTAAAAATAGCGATGACGAAAAATAGAGCAAGCCTTGACAAGTAGCTCTAGATGAGGATTTTGATGAAGATTTTCTACTTTAACCATTACAATTCCTTGGATGTTTTAGATTTTTCTATGGAGATAGCCACTCAAGATCAAGAGAGATAAAAGCAAGCATGATATATTAGAAAATACTATGATAGAATAATTCTATTTTATTCAAGGATGCATGTGCAAAAGTGATTGCTTACAAAACACAAAGAAGCCTATGCTTATATAGAGGAAGACAATGTATGAATGCTGGAAACTAATTAAACATAGGCATGGATCTAACTAAAGCTAGGCATGCATGATAGGTGGAGATAACTATATGAATTAGCATGATAGAAAGAATTTAAATCTATTAAGACTATATAAGTGTCAATCAAGTACATAAGACATGGGCACATGATTGATTGACACAACTACCTAAGAGAGTTTATCTTAATTAGTTGTATATAAAGCAATATAGTAATAAACTAAATGCAAAGAAAATAAAATACAATAAAACCCCGCATAAGTGAAGCTTTGGGAGAAATGGATAAAGGGGTATCCACAATGTGTAGTCATGTTAGGTACCCTTGTAAAAAGGTAGGGAAGGAGAAAATTAATATGAGTAAAATCCCCTCCTACCAAATGTGAGAAGGGCTATGTGACCTTATTTGAAAGAACTGACAAATATAAAACCCCATGCAAGAAAAACTCCCTCCCATAAGAGATAGAAGAAGAGAGGCCATGTAGCTCCCCAAGTATCCTCTTGCATCAATGGTAGATGCTTCACACTAGATTTCAAAGATGACCCATGATCATCAAACAATGTTCCTCCATTTGGGAAGAAGCAAAGCTAAATATGCATGCAAGATATCCTTTTATTCCTAAAAGAAATATGAGAAAAGAAAGATCAAAATGTTTGATGTCTTTGGAAGCTGCTTAGTATTTCCATATCAATGTTGAGATGTTCCACAATAAAATAAGGAGTCCTAGGCCTAATTGAAGAATGTGACAATCCAAAACCTAGTGGAAATTGATGTAGAACAAGATCCAAAGGTGAATATGAAGAAACAATAATTGTGATGGGACAGTCATAAAAGAGGATATAAATTTTCTTAATGGAATTCTCCAAATCTACAAGAAGCACAAAACAAGCTAGAAAGACCTACCAAGTACTCATCCTAATGAGCTATCTCTAGAAGACAATGAATATGATCTTGTTGTAATAAATTATTGGAATTCCCATTTAAGGTAGCATTATACTCTAAAGAATCAAGAGATGGAGATGAGATCCCAATGTGTGTCATCTAAGTACATTACTCATCCCTAGATGATGTTTCTACACAAGGTGTTGGAGTATGAACACCAAATGTATATATTTAGGTTGGAGTAGAATAATTTGATAGATTAATCTAATTATCTCAAATAACTTTCTTAAGCTAAACTTAGGCACATTAATAATTAATTATTTATTAATTATTAGGTTTGCACACTAGGGTTTTTCCTTTTAGGGTTTCTTGATCTCCTTCATAAGGATTTATCTCATTGTAATTTATCAATTCCTGAATAATATCAATTTGCACATATTCATGCAAAGCTCTGCTTTTTTATTGTTTTTCTCTTGTGGAAGACTTTATCTGGTTTGCATGTCTGATTTTGGTTTCTAACATGGTATCAGAGCTTGACACATATTAGATTCACATCGGTTCACATCTCAGATTGAGATCCTATGGTTAATGAACCTGAATCGTATTAGATTCACATTGGGTCACATCTTAGTTTGAGGGCCATTAAATATATGGTTAATGTTCCAGAATCTTCATGGTACTTGCTCCTATGGATCAGTTTTAGTCACAGTTTGGCATCGGCATTGAGATACACATAGTTTCCATATTCTTTCATCATTTCATTCCCTCTTATGGGGGGCATCTTTTTTCATCTACTGTTGCTTTACGGATTCCAGGGTTGTTCTAGTTTGTGAGTTTTCCAGTGTTCCTTGGCATCGGGTCTGTTGTTGCATTATTATGATTCTGCTTGAGTCCTTCAATGACTCTCATATGGTTTCTTGTAAACAAAAGTATCTTTCCTTGCTTGCCGGATTCAGGTTCTAGTGTTACTCCATAGTGTTCTTCCAGTGCTTCTTTGTAGCAGGTCATATCATTGTAGGGGGTTTTGTCCCATTGGGTTTTCATCTCTACCTTATTCATTGCATGTGTAAATGGGTACTTGATCATGCCTTGTTGTTGGGACCCATCTTTGCTTTCATGCATCTTTTACTTAGTGTTTTAGCTACTTCATAAGTTCATCTTAAGGGGGGGTGTTAGAGTAATAAGTTATTACACTTAATTAATTACATCTTATTGGTTAATTAATTAAGTTACTTATCACTTTAGTTACTTAAGCTAAACTTAGGCATATTAATAATTAATTATTATTAAGTGTGCACACTAGGGTTTTTCCTTTTAGGGTTTCTTGATCTCCTTCATAAGGATTGATCTCATTGTAATTTATCAATTCCTGAATAATATCAATTTGCACATCTTCATGCAAAGCTCTTCTTTTTTATTGTTTTTCTCTTGTGGAAGGCTTTATCAGGTTTGCATGTCTGATCTTGGTTTCTAACATTTTCTTCAATTCATTCATTTATTTAGAAAATAATAATCTTCATTATGTTTTTTATTTCCATAGTAACCACATTCGACCTTAAATGACTTAGAGGGATGTAGAAGTATTAAATGGAAAGGTGAGAGAGTGAGATACATGATTAGTTCTCCCAATATTTCTCAATCACAAAACCAACAAAAACAAATATAAAATCACAAGATCACTCCCTCAAAATCACACAATCATGACACGCGCGCCCCCCACCCCCCCCCAAAAAAAAAAAAATTATGATGAGGACTATATAATTAGTGTGATCACAATTGCAACTTGCCAAATTAGTGAAGTGGTATTTATATTAGTACATTACAAATGTCAAATTAAATCAATGATGAATAGAGTTAAAAAGGAAACATAAATCAATAAAGAAGGTTCTAGAAGATTGCAAATGTCATTAAATGTTTCATGCGATGAAATTTATCTCAATGGAAGACAAAAGAATATATGGCTGAAATGAGTGATTTTAAGAGAAAATATTAAGAAATGAGACTAAGGCGGCGAGTTAACTAGGATGAAGAATATATAGGAACAAATAAATATGGGAGAGTGTAGTCTACCTCATAGAAGACCTCCTTGTGAAAATATTTGCATTGAGCTAGTTGTAATTAATATTTTTGTGATTGTATATAATGAACTCTTGATGAGTCGATGCATATATTCTTTCTTTAAAGGCTCCATCCTTAGCAACCCAAAGTGTGTGTGTGTGTATAAATTTAAAGCTTGGCATTTGAAGAATCAAACTATCCCAATTATGACACACCACTTGCTACATAGAGGGGGGACTACATAAATTGTACCTACCATGTCAAATAGACCATAGACCCCCCAAGGTTTTGAACCTAGATTACATGACAAACACTAAAACCAACCAATCAATCTAACCCCCCAATAACTAGTTTATCATAAAAAATACATAAAATTTTATTATAAACAATAGCTCAAGAAGATTTAGAATATAAGCGATTGTGGATGTTTAGATACCTTACCCCTAACTTTTTGAACTAATACTTTGGAAAGAATAATTCTTTGAAAACAAAAAACTGAATGAGCAATTCTTCTATAGTTTTTTACTCTTGGTCTATTGGTGAAGCTAAATGATTTTGAATGAGTCCACCAAAGATCAAATGTTGTTAAGTGCAAGGTCCCCAACACTACAAGGGATGAGGCTAGGATCATGCCCCTAAAAACTTTGGTGGAATGGATACCCCTTGGTCCTTGACTCTTAGTTAAAGAGGTATTAGCTTAGATTCATTCTTCCAAATCAAATTGCAAAACAATTTGAGTTTGATATAAATCCTCCATTTAAAAAAAAAAGGAGCAATCACTTTATAGTTGATGCAAAAACAGTTGCTCATAGACCACCTCACTACTTGCTTGATCATCTTTGATTCACATTTTGCATGAGGTATATGCTAGCACCTCTTCCACATTTTAATTGGACTTTATTTCTTGCCCCTTGACCTTAATGGTTGTATTCTTGTAATGCTTTTTCTTTTTGATTTATACATTGGATTGAAGGTTCCAAAATTTTGTATTTGCATGCCCATTAATGCAAGAATGGTTGTATTTATTTAACAACCTTCTAACAACAATAACATTCTTCTTGCACATGAATTCTTTTAAGATTCTTTTTAGTAGCCTCTTCTCGAGCATGATTTGGAGTTGATCTTTGCTTTCATTTGATGTAGCAAGCCTTCTTATGTTTCATCAATGGTTCCAAGATAAAGAGTGTAATTATCCCTTTATGTGACTATGCAACCCTTCAAGACACCTCAAAACTATCTTCAAGATCAAGAAAATGGTTTTCTTCCAAAACTCAAATGTATATCTTGCACTATTTAGTCCTTGCCTTCACCAAAAAATATTGTCAACATATCAACTTCTCTTCATGTGCACTTTTGGACCAAGTTAAAGCTTGATTAAAACACCTTGAAAGAGATATTCATTGCCTATGATTCATGGAACAACATCTTTAACAAGGAAAATGCATATTTTCCTCAATGCATAAACATGGAACCCCAAAGTAGACTCCATGTTGCTTCAACCAATTGTTGAGCTTTTCAATGCTAATGACCCTCATCCTAAAATTTCTACCATTCCTTCCAGCTTTAAGGTGGATTTAACACCCAAAGTATCATTCCACAATCATTTTCTACAATTAAGGTCTTGAACAATCAAAACAATAATACACTTTAAAACCCTATCAATTGGATCATGAATTGACATCACCATAATTTCAAAAATAGATATCTACAATCACATAGTTGTCTTCAAATCATCATGTTGCAGCTAGTGGTGTCATCATCACTTGTCATTGCTTATGCATTAATAATCTCCATTCCAAAATGCCCCACCAATTTGGAGTTAATGGGTAACACTCTTCCATCCCTTCATAGAATTAACTTTTTCTAACATAGCTTGAACTTTTTAAAATATATTTATAACTTCAACTAGCTTACTAGTAGGAAGAATAAACTTGTAAATCACCACTCCCCATAGAACTCTTTAAATAGAATAGAAACAAATATACATGGAAGACTCCAAATACACCCATTTTAAGAGGCTTTAATAGCATATCATCTATGCATTTTTTAAGTGTGCTAACTACTCTAACTTAGCTTTATGGATTTCAAAATTGATTTCAACCCTTTGAGAAGCTTGTTCTTTTCATGACAACTCCATCGACACCACCTACACTAATGATGCACCCAAATTCCAATGCACCAAAGAGATTTTACATGCATTATGTTTTCATTGAGGAAAACATGAATGACCAAACTAATACATGCAAACAAAGAAAGCATTGAAAAAATAGATAAATCTAGAAGTGTGAATTGAAATAATAAAGAATCTAAATTATGTTTTTGGTAGTGTTCCATGAGGACACATTCCCCCAAAAATAACCCCTTGTTTTCGAGATGGGGACATCCCTAAGATGTGCAGACTTGGGGCAAACATTCCCCTATTGTCCCACCACCACCACCCAAGTCTTGGGGACATTTCCAATATGCCCCCTAGTTTGAGGATTCCAAGACATGCCCAAGACGTTCATGAGACTTTGAAAAGTCTCCCAACCATCCAAAGGACTTCTAGCTGCTGCAAAAAATAAGTGATAAAATCATGAAAATGGCATTCATCATGAAGGTTTGTGCTACCCCTCGGCCCCACTAGGGTCTCCCTAGACCCCCACAAGGGGCATTGACCCCAATAAGGGCACTATCCCTTGACCCTGCAAACCTCCACCCACCATTGTTAATGCTCAATGCAATTATTGCCAAGTATTTAATGCTTGTTAGTTTAAACTTTACTTAGTATGCTAAAGTTTCATTTGCATTTCTTATTCTTATTTCTGATTTGCTCCCAAACCTCTACCCACCATTGTTAATGATTAATGCAATCATTGTCACGTTTTTAATGTTTATTAGTTTAAACTTTACTTATCATGCCAACGTTTCATTTGCAATTCTTATATTTATTCCTTTCACATCTTTCCATGACCAATTTTTCAAGTACTATATGTATTTGCACCAGCCCCCACCACCTTGCCGTCCCCAAACTTAGGCACTTGGTCCTCCCGACCCGAAACCCATCCCACCACTTCCCCATCAAGAAACTCCGTGGAACTATGGTTTTCGAGTTATGGCTAACCATATTCTTATTATTAAAATTTTAAGCTTTTGCTTCAATAATACTCTAACAAGCAACTCTAAGAATGAAGGTTAACACAATGCCAACAAGGTTTAAGGAGATTTGCACGTGACTTATTACGAAACATACAACCCACAACAAACCTTCTACACATCGGAAGGTTTTCTAATTTAAAATTTTGAGAAAAGTTGTAACAGAATGTAGTGGTTCATACTACCAATCTTGAATTAGTTAATCTTACATGAATAGATAATGCAGTGCATTTGTCCTGAAACAACAATTTTTGTCTCAATTTAACTCCGAGCCTTCCCTTTCCCTCCTTTCAACTGGTAACAGCATTAAATATACCTTCCAATTGCACTTCCTCCTAACTATATCCCATGCTAGAACTATGCAACATTCATTCAAACAAGTTCAGCTACCATGCAATATTTCTGTTAAGGAAGATTAGACACCACGTGTAAATAAGAGATCCTCTCGATTTGATTTCCACAAGATCAAGGCTTAGATATCAAGAATGCAGTAACTAATAATCCCTCCCTTGGAAACAATTAATAATAATCTCACTGTAGTCAATGGATAAGAAACAAGACACTTACAGAACTACAAGCCAATATTTTAGCTTCTTTAGGAAACTAAAATTTCTCACATCAAGTTCAAAATATCCTGTAGTGTCCTAAATCTCCCAAATCTTGAACTTACCAATCAACAGCTCTCCATGCTTCTTTAATTCTAATCCAAGGACTAGTCCAAATAAAGTCCCTTTTAGACCCACAAACTCAAATTTAATGGCTTCCCTCAACAAAAAATGTAATGTAGGTAAGCAAAGCAAAGTTTACAACCGCTGTGAAGAAATACAAACCTCAAAGAAAAAGCACATCGTAAACAAACTCCAAACTTGTAAAAATAATACTGAACCCTAATCCAATTAAATAGTGAAAGTTTGCAACTTTGTAATTGGTGGACATTGTTCTTGTAAGGTAAGAAACAAAAGGATTTATAAAAAGGGCCTTCTACTCTTCCAATTTGTGCATGCATTAGTCACCGATAAGATCCAATGGTTCTAGAATATAACACGGAGTACAAGCCCCAATGTGGAGAAATATAGCAGAATACAAATGAAATTTAGAAGAGGCGCATAATGTGATGCATTTTTTATTTACCGCCTCCTATAAAACATTATAAAGTACAATAAACAACTATGACATCAGTTGATCATTACATTCATCCAATAGTTTTAAA
>VDFB02265915.1:0-26929 GCA_007258455.2 Sequoia sempervirens
TATATGTATTTGCACCAGCCCCCACCACCTTGCCGTCCCCAAACTTAGGCACTTGGTCCTCCCGACCCGAAACCCATCCCACCACTTCCCCATCAAGAAACTCCGTGGAACTATGGTTTTCGAGTTATGGCTAACCATATTCTTATTATTAAAATTTTAAGCTTTTGCTTCAATAATACTCTAACAAGCAACTCTAAGAATGAAGGTTAACACAATGCCAACAAGGTTTAAGGAGATTTGCACGTGACTTATTACGAAACATACAACCCACAACAAACCTTCTACACATCGGAAGGTTTTCTAATTTAAAATTTTGAGAAAAGTTGTAACAGAATGTAGTGGTTCATACTACCAATCTTGAATTAGTTAATCTTACATGAATAGATAATGCAGTGCATTTGTCCTGAAACAACAATTTTTGTCTCAATTTAACTCCGAGCCTTCCCTTTCCCTCCTTTCAACTGGTAACAGCATTAAATATACTTTCCAATTGCACTTCCTCCTAACTATATCCCATGCTAGAATTATGCAACATTCATTCAAACAAGTTCAGCTACCATGCAATATTTCTGTTAAGGAAGATTAGACACCACGTGTAAATAAGAGATCCTCTCGATTTGATTTCCACAAGATCAAGGCTTAGATATCAAGAATGCAGTAACTAATAATCCCTCCCTTGGAAACAATTAATAATAATCTCACTGTAGTCAATGGATAAGAAACAAGACACTTACAGAACTACAAGCCAATATTTTAGCTTCTTTAGGAAACTAAAATTTCTCACATCAAGTTCAAAATATCCTGTAGTGTCCTAAATCTCCCAAATCTTGAACTTATCAATCAACAGCTCTCCATGCTTCTTTAATTCTAATCCAAGGACTAGTCCAAATAAAGTCCCTTTTAGACCCACAAACTCAAATTTAATGGCTTCACTCAACAAAAAATGTAATGTAGGTAAGCAAAGCAAAGTTTACAACCGCTGTGAAGAAATACAAACCTCAAAGAAAAAGCACATCGTAAACAAACTCCAAACTTTTAAAAATAATACTGAACCCTAATCCAATTAAATAGTGAAAGTTTGCAACTTTGTAATTGGTGGACATTGTTCTTGCAAGGTAAGAAACAAAAGGATTTGAAAAAAGGGCCTTCTACTCTTCCAATTTGTGCATGCATTAGTCACCGATAAGATCCAATGGTTCTAGAATATAACACGGAGTACAAGCCCCAATGTGGAGAAATATAGCAGAATACAAATAAAATTTAGAAGAGGCGCATAATGTGATGCATTCTTTATTTACCACCTCCTATCAAACATTATAAAGTACAATAAACAACTATGACATCGGTTGATCATTACATTCATCCAATAGTTTTAAAGTACAATAAACAACTATGACATCGGTTGATCATTACATTCATCCAATAGTTTTAAAATGGTATGTTCTGGACAACTGAAAGAAGGCACAATTAGGTGCTCGCTTGAAACTGTATGCCGCCTCCTGTGCAATCCCTGTGATTGAAACCCAGATTCCCTTATAACAGGCAATTCAGCTCTCCTCCTTGCAGTTGCCTCTCGTCTCTCCTTCCATATCCTTCCATCCTGCAACCAAAAGAATTGCCATGAAAAAAAAAATGTTTGTTTTTAATATTATGTTTATCTTGAGGGGATAAAAGTAACAGTTTCACCGTTCCCTCTATATTATATTTGATTCATTTCTCTTTGCAAAACCCAACTATGGACATGAATGCTCGGGCAAGATTGTCCTGCACTCTGAATACACATGAATTGCAAATGCAAACAACTAATTTCGGGCATATGAATGGAATATATAATATTTTATTTGGGAATATAATGAGAAGACAAAAATTCAGCCCATTGCAAATCAATTGCCAACCTCTAGTTATATATGAAAATGCACCCAAAACGAGACATGGGATTCTTTTGTCAGGGTTTGGATTTGGAGCTGGTAAAACTTATAAAGCAAAAAGCAAAATTGTCACAGCGCCTCTATGTTTTTGCCAAACCAAATATAAACTCGTTTTCAGCTTTTATTAATCTATTAGATTCAGGTTGGACATTAATCTGGTGTTAATGGTAAAATTCAAATAAACGTAGAACAAGCAGTGAACAAAACTCAAAAATAGAATGAAGAAGCCAAACTGGTAATCATTAAGAAATCCATGATCACTTCTTGACTTCCAAGTGCTAGAATATGTATTGTACCTTGGAGAGTCTTCTTCAGTAACAACAGTTCCACTTAGAGTGCAGCATCAGTTAACAAAGCCTCAAGTTCAGTTTCAGTTAGGGTGCAGCATCAGTTAACAAAGGCTCAGGTTCAGTTCCAGTTAGGGCGCTAGCTTTAGATAAATTAGGATAACGTTTCTCTCAGATATAGTGATGAGTTTTGTGAAGTCTAACTGTGTGTTAGAGCGCAGATTCCAAGAGAAGCTAACTGTCTCGTGGAGTTTACTAACTCTTCCCTTCATGCAGATCTTTAGTTAAGGGTGAGATTCACTTTTGTTAAACCAAAAGGTACAGGCTTCTCAGATCTATAAGAGAAAGCATAGAGATGCGAATTTAGAAAGACTTCTCTTTAGTATAGCAGAGAGAACTTTATTTATTTTATGTAGCAGATTTTATGTTCAGAATTAATGAAAAACAGTGATAAGGTTTCGACAGTCATTCATTGAGTTGTATTTATTGTTTTCTATGGTATGTGTAAATAGATTCTTGCATCTGATAGTTAAAGTTGTTTTGATAGGTTTTAGTTTATATTTTTATTCCTCTAGGAATTAGATTCAGTGCAGAATCTGATAATCATGTTTTAGTAAATTTATCATTGTATTAAAGCAATTTACTGAAATCTTCTAGAAATTCTGGAATGGATATTAGGGCTGTTACCTGTGAAAGGGAGCTGTTGGGAGCTTTCAGGAGTGAGATGCCCATGATACATATTTGAGAAAAGCATAGTGGACTTATGATAAAGTCTTTTTTGTTGTTAGGTTGCTGATCTGTTTTGTTTAGCAGGATATTCCAATGCATCAATATTGTTAAGAATAGAGTGTCTCAACCTGTTTTCAGCGTGACTGTCGAGCACATGGAGGAGGATTTTCACATGCAAGGATTTTGCATGTATGCAGACTCGTTGAATGTGCGATGGCAGATCCTTCAACAGGGGTGGTTGCATTGTTTGTAACTACCGTCAATAATGAGTTAACCAATGCATCTAGTGAAGTCTTTTTACATGCAAGGCAGTTAACATGAATGCAATCTTGCTACTTCAGCAGTGATAGTTATTTCTCCACTAGTGGGTGTGATCATTCCATGCATTCAGTTCTGACTCAGCTTTACACTCTGACTTTCCTTCGGATATTGCATGTGCCGAAGCCTTCTATCCATTGCTGTTGTTAATTATTAAATATTCTATGCCTTGAGTATTGAGAAGATTGAAATTTGATAATTTCTGAGACACCATTATGCTGCCAACATTATCCCAGTTTTTTGTTGAAGATTGGTGAACACCTGGAGAAGCTTAGTGCTGATATTGTATTGTAATTGTTTGTTACTGATAATACAAAGTACTGTGCTTTTGGTGTGTGGGGTTTTTTTACCTGGAAAGGTTTTCCCCACGTAAATATGTGCATTATGGTATTATTCTTTTATGTGTGTATTTGAATGTGTTTCTTTCATTGTAATAGTTTAAAGATTTGTATGAATCTGCACTATCTCCCCAACATAGATTGGTGTTGGAAGCGTTGTTCCGCACCTTTGCTTCCTTTCAAATATGACTACTTTTAGTCTTGGATATGAAGACAGATTGTGAGGTCCCTCTAAACTTTCTCCCATCAAAATGTCGAGTCAAATGTTGTTAGAGGAGCAAGATCTGCAGAACTTTATTGAGAAATCAGCTACAGAGCCTACTAATTCCACGTTATTGGCAGATCATGAGAAGAAGATGGCCAAAACTTAACGTGTCATCCTTGATTCTGTAAAGGATCATTTGATCCCTCACATCACCATAAAGACCACTGGAAAGAACATGTTTGATGCTCTAGTCACTCCATATCAAAGTGACAACATCAATTTTAAGATGTTGCTGCAAAGTAAGCCTAGAGCCACACGGATGAGCAAGACAACTACCATAGCTACCAACTTGATGTAGATTACTGATTTCCACGATCAACTTGTAGCAATTGAAGAGGAGTTCAAGGGTGAAGAGCCAGTAAAAATCACATTAAATGGGTTCTCTTCTTCTTGATAACCTTTTGTTTGTGGGATTTGTGCCTAGATTAAACTTCCCACTTTTGAGAGGCTATGGGATGACCTCATTCAGGAGGAAACCAGAATGGACACTGTTGTAGGAATGGTGAAGGAGAAGCAAAATCTTGCCCTCATCCACAAGATGAAGAAGGGTAACACAAAAGGAGAACCCAAGAAGGGTCAACAAAAAGAGAAGAAAGAGAATTTGAGTTCTTCTAACCAAGAAAAGCACTTGAGCCACATTACATCTTCAAGTGCCAAAAGTTTGGGCATCCATTTTGCTTCTTAGTGTCCAGAGAAAAAGGGATAGGGCAAGCAGCAACAGCTGAAGAAGTTTGTGGGGAGTGCAGAAGCATTAGCTGGAGCAGATGAGCTTTCATCCAAGCTCGAGACACACTTCTCTATGGTCTCATGCCTATAATCTAAAATCATGTCTGGTGCTGGCTGGTATGTGGACAGTGTAGCCTCCAAACATATCACCTCTTACAAAGAGGGCCTTCAACAAACTTCAGGAGCAAGAGTAAAGCATGCAAGTAGAACTTGGTGATGATGTCACATAACTAGTTGCAGGAATGGGATCCATCTCATTCTAGATGCCATCAGGCAATATCCTTCAGCATACTAGTGTTTTGCTTGTACCTAGCTTAACTAAAAATCTTCTTTCAGTTTCAGTACTCACAGATCTTGGATATATGTGAGTTTGATGATCAGCAAGTTCTCATCTGGAAGAGATGGCCAGAGGTGTTCAAGAGGGTGGTCTATACAAGTTGCAAGGAGATCCTATGAGAGCTCTAGTGCATGATGGTGACAACTTGTCTGCGCTTTGGCATAGAAGACTAGGTCACTTGCACTATGAAGTGTTGCCAATCTTGAAGGACATGGTGCAAGGATTGCCTGACTTCAAGGTTGAAAAGAAATGAGTATGCAAGGGCTATGCACTCGGCAAGCATGTAAAGGTTGATTTTCCTAGGAGCTAGAATAGATCAGGAGAGACTCTTGATTTAATCCACTCAGATGTATGTGGACCCATGTCTTCAGATTCTTTATTAGGTAACATATACTATTTATCTTTTATTGATGATTCCTCAAGGAAGTCCTAGATTTACTTCATGAAGACCAAGGATGAGATCTTCAAAAAGTTTCAAGAGTTTAAGGATCTTGTAGAAAATCAAACAAGAAAGAAGATTAAGGTATTAAGGTCGGACAATGGAGGGGAGTACACCTTCAAGGAGTTCGACACTTTTTGCAAGGAAGCAGGAATCAAGAACGGTTTGAAACCTACCTAGGTCTCTACTTAATAATTGAAAATTCACAAAGGTGAAGAGTCAAGACAAACAATGCCTCAAATTGATATTTTACAACTACGTATATCATTTAAAGATATCAAATTTCCACAATCCATGATAATTGTTATGCAATGGTTTCTGGATTCGATTGTGTATAGTTTTTTGCATCAAAGATTTGGTTCACAGTTTGTGATCCATCATCAAGATGAGAGCAGAGAGCATAAGGAGAAAAAATCCCTATGGCTGCTGATTTTGACAATTAATTCCCTCTTTCTAACAAGCTAACTAGATTTTGTTGTAGAAAGACAATATTGGATCTAAGTTGCAGTAATCACCAATGAGGCATCAAGATTCGGAATTTTGAAGTTTCAGAAATGGATTTGAAAATGGGATCATCCCTGAAACGGTTCCAAAGCAAGGAAACAAGAAGGCACACAGGGAAACAACACATCCATTTCCAAGCAGTCAGTTGGAAGCTACAAGATCCATCTGAAACCCACCTCTTCTCGCTCTCAATAGTAAAGACCTAAAAAAAGAATTATTGAAGAGCATAAAATGATGAAGAGGACCAAAATATCATCATACTACTTAGTTGTACCAAGATAAAGGTTAGAAGACAACATACTTTATTGCAAAAATGCAAATTTAGTAACAACTCTCTCGAAACAAAAGATTTTATACAAATGTCATGATAGCCCATGGGAATCCATGAGGAAAGAAATAAAGCATATAAAACCACTAAGAAATTATATATTATAAGAATATGTAAAATACAAAGAAAAGTATGCTACAACACATGATTCTATCGAGTAAACAAAGTTAAAATAGGATCTCTTACAGAAAACTTATTGCCCTTACAATATCAAACAATTAGTTGGAAAGCATATCCATAGGCTATCACATATTTACCTCAAAACTTCTAAAGGAAATGACAACACCAGGTATTTATTTGATTTATGATTTTATCCAGTATGAGATGATACACAAAATGTCAAACCTTGTACCAATTCTCAACACTCTAAACATTTCTGAAGTGCAGTCTACCTAACAATATTGTTAGCGATAGGGATCCTAAATCCACTTATGGAAAGATATTTTGAAACATAGCTAAAATTTAGCAATGGCAATAACCTATAATCAAACATACAAACAGAAAGAAAGTAAAGGTTGTCACAAATAGGCAGACTTCAGCAAGCATAACTCTCTGTTGGTATTTACCTACAATAATAGCATTCATTCAACCACAAGACGAAACTATGATTGGTAGAATTCAGTGGCAACAACAGTGCACATTCAACCAGTGGAACAGAACTATGTTTTGTACAATTCAACTACATCAATGGCATACATTCAGCCATAGTAATAAACCCCTTCAAAGATTGTCTATGGTTTCTAACCCTTTATACCAATAAAGCTAGATCTCCACAACTTTAGATGAAACGATAAAGTATCACATCAGATATTACATGACACACATGAACAAACCAAATGAGTCTAAAAGATACATTGAAATATTTCCGTACTATTTACACCACTGAGACTAAATTCACCACAACTTTAAAGGAAATGGTAAAGTATCACACCATATGTTACAAGAGATGCATGAACAATCAAATGAGTCTAAAAGCAACATGGAAAGAGCTCAAGTGAAAGCAAAACTGTACCAAGACCAACATGTGACATCTCAATCATTTGGAGTAGGAAACAATTAATATCAAAGAGTTGTTCCTAATAATGATATTTTGATAAGAAAATGCACCAAATTATCTTCAAGATACCAGATACCATTTCCTATATTACAAAAGATAGTTGAAATGGCATGTTAGATTTACCGCTTCATATAAAAGTACACCTACTATTTCATGCCAACTTAAAGAAATCTCTATCAAGATGCAAAAACATCCTTCCACCTTATGTTGATGTTGAAGAAGAAGCAGAACAACAAGGCTACAATCCTGACACACCATCGGAAAAGAAAACAAGAAAACCAAGAAACAAAGAAAAGGAGTACTTTATAAAATGGTCGGATAAACCAGTAAAATAAAAAACTGAGAATAATTCAACTAGAGAAGTCAAATTCACCACGGATAATAGTCTTTCAAAGGAGGATTACATCAATCAATAACAATTATGATTTGCTTTGACACCATCTTCCCAGATTTCAATGAAATTTAAATTCATGAAATTTTAACTGTACAGTCATACTTTCTCTGTTAATAGACTTACAGTGTTATGCTAGCAATAAGAGATATTGAAAGGTAACTAGATCAACTGTTTAGGGCTAACATTTTATTCTGATGTTACAGCAAGTTTCAAGGATAAAGGGACATGAAATCTGATCCGAGGATGACTCAAGTCCCCAAATTTTCAAGGAACACAAAATAAACATCTATTAGATTTAAAGGCGATTTATTATTTAATTAATGATAAAACAAGGATTTACAATAAATTAATAAATTAGATAACACAAAATTTTTGTGGGCTGTTCTAAGAAAATATAATCTTTTATTTTAATTTTATCTATCTAATTCTACACTAGATGATGTTCACGCATCCTTTTTTGTTGAGGGGATGTACATGCATCCTATTTAGTATGGGAAGTCCAAAAATTGTTCCAAGACCCACCCTTGGGTGTCCCCAAGTAGGAAAAAACATTCACAAGATGTCTTCATGTTGGTCTCTACGTTTTAAGGACATGGACATTGCTGAAGCATCCCTTGTGTACAAAACATTGGGGATATGAGAAATGCATCACCAACCCCCAAGGATGGACTCCATGTGGTCTGCTAATATTCCTATATTATATGCATGGATATGAATACATAAACAGATATGTATGTCTGTTGTTATATGGGTAAAAATATATCAAGATTCAAGGATTTGGAAAAAATCATGCAATAGATGACCTCTCCCACATTGTGAAATTTCCTACTTGTTTGAACTAATTTCAAGTTATGATAGTGTTAAAAGTTGAATTTGTCACTTCAATCCTTTGCAAAATATGAGTGACTCGGCCTGTGGACAACAAGAGATTCTTTAACAGTAAGTGAAAATATCACCACATATATAGTGATTCTCTTCCACATTTAAGAGAGGCAGTTCCCTCGTATGATGGGGGTTTTGTATTTTTTATATTCTTACCTGCAAAAAGGAATAGGAAAATAAAAGGAAAAGGTGGAAAAACATGAAAATAAAAGGATGAAGGGGGAGAAAAAGAAAAAGGGGCAAACATTATATAAAATGATATGCAGAGTAACACCTGTATAACTCAAAAAAAGAACTGAAATATATAGCAAGATAGTAGCTCCTCCTCCCCATAAAGTCAATGAAGATTGTGTACTATAAAGTCTCATCATTGTCACATCTTTTGAAATATAATCCCATTGAAGACATCTTTGATCATGATGAACAATGGAAAGGTGATTCTGTTTGGGAAACACAAACATGATGACACCATACAAACAAGTGTCAATACGCACTCAAGTTGAAAAATATAGACCCCAAAGTTGTAAAAGGCCTCTAATTGCTTCAAAATAATGCAACTGATGGTATTATTCCCATTTGAAAATTAAGGGAAAACAAATAGCCAAAAAGAAAAAGTTGTTTCTTCCATTCACCACAACGTTTTGACCACATTCAAGGTCTCATACACAAATCATGCATAAGAGTTATGCCACATGCCAATGAATCCCAAGCAAAACAAGAATACAATTGATCTAGTTTCTGTTTCAATCTGATGGATGAACAAAAGTCATTTGGCATTTTAGTTGTATGATGCACAAAAATATTTGAATGTTTTTATCTAGTATCGAGTCCAAATCAAAAATGTCATTTTGACACTTGACATTTTTTTGAAACCATTGTTATAGGGGTCTCTTCATAAGATAAGGACCCAATTATGATATATAAAATATAACTAATAAAATTATAAAAGTATACACTGAAATATAAATTAAATTACAAAATAATTGATGATTTGTATGTATTTAATTATAAAAAATTGTGTAAGTTTATATTTAGAAAGTATCAAAGAAATTTTGTAGGTCACCACCTACTGCAAATTTCGAAAGTTAGGAGGCTACAACTCATATAAAGTGGAGACCTGCATCTTATAGAGCCTATTATTGTGACCACTAAAGCAAAGAGTTAAATGCATATAGACTCAATGTGTTCAATGTTCTTGCAACAAAACATGGTATTAAAACTTCTTGCAACAGGACAAGGTGTTCGTTCAATCTTCCTTTGACAGGAAATGGTGTTCAATGTTCTTATGACAAGACAAGGTGTTCAATGTTCGTGTGATAGAACCAGGAGTTCCAGATAAAAAGACAAGGCATTCAAAGTTTGTGAGATAGGAATCAAGTGACAGGAGGATGTAAGCGGATTCAATAGAAACTTCAAACAAAAGTTAAACACCCTCACAAGTTTTGAGTACTTTTCAGCACTTCTTATCCTGTATATCCTCCTATTTTGCATTCTTAAAACTTCTATAGTGCTAAATAGTATTATATAAAGCTCCCTATTTATAATCAAAACTCTTAAATTGAAACAAGATGAAGGTGACATTTTTTCAAAAAACATTTATGATGGGCAATATAAAAATGCAAGATGTTCCCAAGCCTGGATCTAATTAATTAGTTCACTGTTGCTATATTAAGATTGTTGGAATAGAGGTATATATTTTAGTTTATAATCTAAAGGGATTTTAGGACCTACTTTTTGGGATGCTTTTACCGATTTCTAATAGCTTAAAGTTAAGAGGCTTGAAACTCACTTTCAAAACCCATGGCACTTGCATGGTCAGCAATAATCATGATAAATTACTCCATTGGTCCCTCATCACATAAACAAATTAAAAGTTGCAATTTGACATTCAATAATTTTCGAAACCACAATTATACAGGTCTCTTAATAAGATAAGGGCCCAATTATGGTATGTAAAAAGATAAATGATAAATTTTTACACTGACATAAAAATTAAATTACAAAATAATTCTTGATTGGTATGTCCTCAATTAAAATAATTTTGTGTGAACTTGAAATTTATAATGAGAGGGTGAGTTGTTGTAGACCACCCAATACAAATTTGAAAGTTACAGGCTACAGCTCATGTAAATTGGAAACCTGCAAGTTATAAAGCTTATTAAAGTGAAAAGTCAATTGCATTAGGACTAAAGGTGTTCAATGTTCTTACAATGCAACAAGGTGTTCAATCTTCTAGTGACAAGACAAGGTGTTCAATCTTCTTGCAACAAGACAAGGTTTTCAATGTTCGTATGACAAGACAAGGTGTTCAATCTTCTTGCGACAGGACAAGGTGTTCAATGTTCTTATGATGAGGCAAGGTGTTCGATGTTTTTGTGATAGGACTAAAAGTTCAATGTTGTGTAATACGATGAGGAGTTGAATTTTCATGTGATAGGACAAGGCATTCAAAATCTGTGGGGCAGGTCTCACAGGAGGAGGATGCAAGAAGATCCGAGAGAAACTTCAAACAAAAGTGAAACATAGGAGGTATTTTCCAAGCTAAGTGGGCTTAGCCTTGGAGAAAACTCTGTGGTTAAGCGTGCTTGAGCTGGAGTAGTAGTGGCATGGGTGACCTCCCGGGAAGGCCCAGTGCTTCACCTCTGGAGCATCACCTAGATGCAATGAGTGCTAAGTGGACCATTCATCATCATGAGAGACGGGTTCTTGTGAACCACCACTCATGAACCATGGGTCAATGAGTTTGACTCAAAACTACACGGTTGAATCCTGATAGCAATATCATAAAAGTGAAACACTCTCACAAGTCTCAAGTACTTTTGACACTTCTTATCTTGTCTATCCTCTTGCTTTGCATTCTCAAAACGTCCATAGTACTAAATAATATTATATAGAGCTATCTATTCATAACCAAAATTCTTAAATGAAACAAGAGGAAGGCAACATTTTTTTCAAAAAAAACATTTATGATGGGTATTATAAAAATGTAAAACATTTCCAAGTCTAGATCTAATTAACTAACCCATTGTTAAAATCTTAATAGTGTTGGAATATAACAAACCAAACCAAGAGGAAATGAAAGTGTGAACACAAACAAGTTTAAGGGCTCGCAACTTGGGGATTCGAGCGGCATCAGCAAATGAAAATGACTTGGGGGAGGAAGAGGATGTTGGTAAAAGTAGAAAGGACAATCACCCCATCTCAAGAAAGGCGGTGGGTGGGCTTAAGTGTGGATTTTTAGCTGCTTTTATCCCCTTTGCAACCCCTAGCATTATTGTGAGTGTGGAGATGGTTTGGCCTTTGGTGAGGTTGTGGCACCGTTCAAGGAAACTCTACTTCATGGATCTAGGTCAAGAAGCTTAGTGGAGCAAAATGAAGGTGTTGACCATGGCAAAAGTGTAGAGCAATCTCTCAACCACATGATTTATCTGAAATGTAAGAATGTGGAAATCTCTTTTCATTCCTATGGAGATTTTTGCCTTTCAGTTAACTGAAAGGAGGGAGTCGGCCATGCTCATGTTTTTTTTCAAAGCCTTTACATCTCAGTTCAAAGGTTCCAAATGCTTTGTTGATTCTTGCAAGGCTTCTTTTGGGAATCTTGAGCTCTTTGTGGGGGATTTCCCTTCAAAATGGCTGCCTCCCCGCTAAATGTAATGCTCCCTAATGACAGTCTGGCTAAGATTTCCTCTAGTCTTGAAGGTATCTCCCTGCTTGGAAAGTTTATGGGAAGGAGTCTAACTATTGATGAGCTTTCAAGAATCTCCCTTCTCTCAAAGAAATTCTTTCTTCTAATCTCTCACTCTGTTTCAAATCACAATTATGTTTGGTGTAATGGGTCGTGGTTTCACGGTACATTGGGTTTATTTTTGTCCTTGACAACCATTTTTTATCCAGAGGATTATGTTCTCAAAGCTTCCCTTCTGGATTTGTTTCCACAGCCTTCCCCTCATCCACAAATCTACAAAGAGGATTCAACTGCTACCTGAAAAGGTAGGCAATTTTGTAAAATTGGATTCAGATTTGGAGTTCAACTAGTTTCCTAGGGCGTCTGTGTATGTGTATCTCTACAACCTTGTTCCTTGCTCTCCAAACTTGCAATCCTCTTTTGACTCTTGGTTACAATATTTGGGCTACGAAGGACTGTATATAAGATGCTTTTCTTGTAACCAGATTGGTTATAAAGATCAGGTTACTCTTTTCCTCAAAGGGTTCATGGGTGAAATAAAGTTTTACTGCAGAAATGGATTCCTAAACAGGGTAGATCCAATGAGGATTTTATTTGGAGAAATCATTGTTGCTTTATGTCAAGTTGCAATTAGGCAATGTTTGAGTGGTTGTTTAAGGAGCCAGAGATTCAGATGGTTAAGAAATCTCTTGATATGTTGAAAGGGAAGCTTTGTCCAGATTCTTTGATGAACCAACTCCAGGCACTTGATATGGATGAGATTGTGCTGAATTGTCAAGAGGGCATCACCTCTTCCAAAAATTTGGTATCAGCTAGCTCATCTATGAAGAGCGATTGTAGAACTGAAGTAGAAAAACTTCAAATGGAAGTGTGAGAGATGATTGAGGAAGGCTCCCAGTAGACAATGGAAAGCCTCCTCTCTTGTCAGAGTAGGAAGGCAGTAACAGCCTCTTGATTTGAGTCTTTGGGTGTTCCTAGGGTTGACCTTTGGCTTCTTATCTAATTCTTTTTGCCATTGTGATCTTAAAATGTCAATGGTTTAATTTCCTCTATGGTTGGTTGCTGGCTCAATTTTTGGTCTCTTCTGAGTTCTCTGAGTTCTCTGTGTTGTTTTAGTTCTTTTGGTAATTTCTGTAATCACGTTCCTCATGGTGTGGGTGAGAGCCCCCACAGATCCCTCAATTTTCAATCAAAAAATAAAAAAGTATGTTAGAATATAGGTATATATTTTAGTCTGTAATTTGAAGGGACTTTAAGCCTTGCTATTTGGGAAGCATTTACCAATTTCCATTAGCTGAGAGTTAAGAGGATTGAAACTCAATTTCGAAAACCATGGCGCTTGCATAGTCAGCAATAATCATAGTAAAATATTTCATTCTTGCTCATCCCATATTAATAAATTTATAAAAATTTCCACGAATTATCCATATCTCTTCAGGACATTCCCCTCTGCTCATCATATAAGCATGATTCCTCGTCTTGTACTAGGCTGGAGTTTTTTTAATGTCTCTCTTTATAATGGTGACAAGAAGTCTTCCCTTATTCAAGTTATCCTTTTTGATCTTCTTTATACAAGCTTAAATTTCTGACACAAGGAAATATAGTTGAAGTGCCAAACTAATATCAACAAGGCATTAACAAAAACAGTTGCAAAGAGTAAGAAAATCCATTTTATTCAATGAGGAAAATAATTAAATCAAACCCTAGAATTAGATATGCATCGTTTGGTCATACAAAAATATACATAGAGAGACAGCAAACAAACGGTAACAAGGAAATCGAACAAAGCTGAGAAGACAAAACAATTATTGGAAATGAAAAACTGGAAGTTGCAAAAATTTAAAAATCCATAATAGACAAAAATAAGCTTAAGGTTAATATTTACATCTGAAAAGAAAAAGCACAATCTATATAAAAGATGAACTCCTAAAAAGACATGTTATTTAGGTGCCTCATTTATAAATTTAGTGAGTTGCTAATTAGACTCCTGATAAAATATTCTTGTAGTCAAGAATCCAGAGACATGAATCACAAGTACTGCACAGCTCACCAACTAATTCTAGTAAGTGGCAAGTGAAGTTAGCTTGGGATGCATCACTTCTAATTATTGCATATGGGTACTACACCATACAACAATAGGCCAATACTCTAAAATGTTGCCTGAAACTTCTTTGCATTTCGATCTGATGCAAATCTTTCAACGGCTTTACTTCAGTTTCACGAAACAGTCTCCTAGCAATGCCTATTTTTCTTGATGATGGAGAAAGTAGGCACAACTGATGCTCACCCCACGCGTCAAACAATAAAAAAAGGAAATCGCACTTACATGAAGAATAGACGGCTCAGGAGGAGGGCATTTGACAGGCTGATCCTTATCTGGAGGCTCCAGAGGATGTTCTACAGGTTTGAATTCTTCTGTAGGTTCAACTCCATGGATATCTGCCGAAGCACCTGCTAAGTCCTTGCCAGAGTGGGTTCCCCCTTCCTTCTCATCCTGCAACGAAATGCGACAAGTTAAAAAACCCAAGATACCCATCAAATACCGAACGAAAGCATTGTCTTACACAACACCCTGGTTGCTGAAGGCCAAAGCCCTATGCTTTGGGAATCGAACTAGTGACCTATCATCATCCTAAAAGGGAATATTCTACAACATGGGTTTTTAAGGCCTCGATCACTTTCCCTGGAAATTGAACTTGTGATCTTTGACAATACAAAATCACCAAACAAGAAACAAAGAAAAGACAGTATCCAATCAATGGGCGTTTCATGGCATGGTTTATTCCCGACCTTTAATAAAATCCCACACAATACCAAACACCAATGTATCAGATATTTTTGAACCCAACGTAATGAAACTACAGTGTCCGAGGATGCAGATCTAAACTTTTACAGATGGTCGACAGTGATTAATCCCCATGTCCCCCAATTATATTTTTTTGTTTTCTTTCGTCAAATTGCCTTCCCCTCTTCCACCAAATGCATAATTAAAATTTCGAATATCCAGAGGACAAAAATTAAAGAGAGAATACAGTGGAAAAGTTATCATACCAATACCAATGATGGTTGAGAAGTGTGATGAACGGACCTGGTCACTGTTAAGCGTGAGAAGATCCCCACCATATTCTTACTGATTACTACTTTTATTGACCCCTATTTCTCTCCGTGTTTCAGATAAATGTGGCTTTCCAATTGAATTTTGGAGTGCTAGAAACGTGAAAGTGGCTTCCAATTGAATATTAGTGAGGTGGTGCGCCCCCCAAATGATGTAATCACTCGCTGTTTTCCAGTCCGATTTGAAATTGCGATCACACGTGTTATTACCTGGAAACCATCCCGGAATGAGGGGCGGGTTAGTAATGGTCAATCGTTGAAGTAATGAAGGCTGTCGGTTGGACCAGTAGCCGGTTATAGTCATGGATTCTATATTGTGGAAAGAACAATTCGAATAGATATATCTAAGTATAGGCATCTCGAGAATTTTATTTTGTACAACGTTAAAGAAAAGAACCAAAATTATAGTCATGGATTCTATATTGTGAAAAGAACAACCCAAATAGATGTACCTAAGTATAGGCATCTCGAGAATTTTATTTTGTACAACGTTAAAGAAAAGAACCAAAATTATAGTCATGGATTCTATATTGTGAAAAGAACAACCCGAATAGATGTACCTAAGTATAGGCATCTCGAGAATTTTATTTTGTACAACGTTAAAGAAAAGAACCAAAATTATTTTAATTTATTTTTTACTTATAATATCAAATAAAATAGGTTAATTTAATAAAATATATATATAATTTATTTTAAATTAATTTACATTAATAATTATTAGTTTTTTTAATAAAAAGGGGGTAAAATTTTTATTGAATAACAGGTACAAGAAATACAATCAAGCCCCAGGGCAAAAGCCCAGAAAGAACAGAAAGCACCAACAAAATCAAGAGCTAAATCATTCAGCACCCCTAGTATCCTCAGCTAGAACCCTCTCCAAATCCGAGCTAAGCTCCGAAGGAATTTGAGCCCAATCATCAATCTTCCAGTCCACAAGCCTCTCTAAAGCCCACTTAGCCAAACAGTCAACCGTCCTATTCCATTCGCGTGGAATATGGACAAAAGACACCCTCTCCATGAGAATACCAATCTGCAAGATCTGCTGAACTAGAACAGCCAACTACCAATTCACATCCAACCTCCTCCCCTGATTGAGTAAGTTAATCAGAACTTGAGAATCAGATTCACAAATTACCCTACACCACCCCAGCTCATATGCCTTCCTCAAGGCATAAAGAATCGCCCAGCCTTCCATAAAATTGATAGTTTGTGTCCCCATATGCATGGAAAATAGGAACACCACAGATCTAGAAGAATCCCTACCAACCCCTCCAACTCCAACTGGGCCAGGATTGCCCCTAGAGGAGCCATCAGTATTAACCTTCAAGGTTCCCACAGGGGGAGGCAACCAGGACCCCTACCGCTAGACCCGCTGCCTCACCCGACCACCTTTCTGACATCGATTCGCCGAAGGGGGAAACCCCTAGATACCCAGTCAGACCACCACCTCAGCATCTTTCTTCTCCAACGACAACTTCACATCCCCTTTGGCTTGGATAGTCTCCTGAATCATCCCAAGAATTCTGAACCACACTTGTTGAACCTGCAACAATTCTCCACGGAAAATCCTCCTATTCCTTTCAAGCCAAATTTGCCATAACAAAAAAATTGGGCCTGCCAGCCACGCATCCTGCAAAAAGGCTGCCCTCGAGGGAGGCCTGCCCAAGCTAGACCAGAACTCAACTAAGGAGGAAGCATGAACATAGGGATTGCCCCAAACACTCTACCAAAAATGCCAGAGCTACAAGGAGAAAGGACACCTGAAGAAAAGGTGTGAAGAGTCCTCCCCTTTCCCACACATCACACACATAGACGGGCCCTAAAATTCGCTCAACTAAATCTTGTCCCAAGTCAGACATTTGTTCCAAGCCAAGATCCAAGCAAAAAAGTTACACTTCGGCCAAGAAAACTTATTCCAAACCTTCTTCCACCAAGAAACTTCCTCCCCCTCAAACCTCTGAGACAATAACCTCTGATATCCAGACGCAATCGTGTAGTACCCCTTTGGATTAGGAGACCAAGCAAGCATATCCCTGTCCCTTAAAGGATTACACTGTCTGCCCAAGAGAATACTATGCAGAAACCTACAATCCTCCTCCATACCCATAATCGGCCACTCCTCAGGAGTCAACCACCTAGCACTCACAAGTTGATCCTAAAAAGAAAGCACCTTAAAATCGCTAACCCTCGACCAACCAGCATCCTCAAACCTCCTACTCAAAGCCAACAATTCAGGGAACTGAGAGAGGATGGGAGGGTGCCCATCCCAAGAATCATACCAGAATTGAACCTTCATCCCCCTCCGACAAATCCAAAATAAGCCATCCTTGACAAGCGCAACTCCCTTCTTGAGGGTAGCCCAAACAGTCGAGCCCTTACCCAACAAGGGATAGCGAGGAATTTCTTCCCCAAGAATACCTTGAAAGTACTTATAGGCAAGAATCTGAGCCCAAATCCTATCCTTTTTCGTGCACCATCTCCAATAAAGCTTTGCTGCCAACGTCGTCCCTGTCAAAGAGGATTGCCTCAACCCCAAACCCCCAAGCTGCTTAGGACAACAAACTGTATCCCACTTGACCAAACTCCACTTGGAAGATATCACACTGCCAGCCCATAAAAATTGTCTTGCCAAAGAATCCAACTCCGTAACAAAACCCATCGGAGCCACCTGAAGCATACACCGGTAAATAGGGAGAGGCTGGACCACAAACTTCAGCAACTGAACCCGCCCAGCAAAGGACAACCAACGATTGGTCGAATGAGTAACCTTCAAATGGAATTTATCCATAATAGGCTGCCATGACTCCCTCGAAAGTCTGCCCATTGTGACCGGGACCCCCAGGTAAGATAGAGGAAGAGTCCCAATTTGAAACCAAAGAATTTGAGCAATTCGCCTTTGAATAGGGATCGAGGTATTAAAGAAATAAATAGAAGACTTATCTTCATTGATTGATTGCCCTGAAGCCTCAAGATACAAATCCAACACCCTGTGAATATTAGTAGCCTCCCTAATAGTAGCTGCCCCCATCAAAGTAGTATCATCCACAAACTGCAAGTAGGACAAAGGAGGTAAATCCCCGCCCCACCGCCACCCCTGAATAAGCCCCAACTCCACTTGTCGCCTGAGAAGACGCCCCAATCCTTCCACAAGCAAAATAAAAAGGTAAGGGGAAAGAGGATCACCTTGCCTTATCCCACGAGAGGCCTCAAACAACCCCAAGTGCTCCCCATTAGTTATCATAGAAAAGGACACAGACGTGATGCAACTCATGACCCATTGAATCCAGTCATCTCCAAAACCAAAAGTAGCCAGGATCTTCTGAAGAAAAGACCAGCGGACTCTGTCATATGCCTTTGCCATATCCAATTTGATAAACATAGCCTTATCTCTAGATTTAGCCATAGAGTGGATGGTCTTAGTAGCCAAAACAATACCATCCAGAATCTACCTGCCCTCCACAAAACCACTTTGCTCCTCACAGATGAGAACCGGCAGCCACTTCTTCAACCTATTAGCAATTAGCTTCAAAATAATCTTATACACCACATTGCACAAGGATATAGGTCGGAAACGGCTCAACTTATCCGCTCCATCACACTTTGGAATAAGTGCCAAAAAAGTGGAATTCAAAGCCTTTAACATTTGCTTATTCCACTGTGATTCCTTGACAACCTCCAATAAATCCAACTTGATGATCTCCCAAAACTCTTGGAAGAATTCAATCGAGAAACCGTCAAGGCCAGGGGCTTTTCCTTTCTTCATCTGAAACACCGTCCCCTCTAATTCTTCAAGGGTGATCTCCCCCATAAGATCCTCTCTCATCTCCCGAGACACCAAATGGGGAACACAAGAGAGGACCTGTGCCTCCCCCACCAAGTTCCCCTACAAATCCTCTCTAAAGAGGGAAGAAAAGTAATGGACAGCTTCATCAGCGATACTCTGAAAATAATTCAGTCGCTCTCCCCTATCTGTAATCAAAACAGGAATAGAATTACCATGCCTCTGCGCCTTCACATAATTAAAGAAGAAAGCAAAATTTTTATCCCCCTCCTGAAGCCATTCAATCTAGGCTTTTTGTTTCCAAAAGATCTCCTCCTGCAATTCCCATTCCTCTAAAGCTTTCAAAGCCCTAGATTCCTCCTGTAACAAAGTCTCAGACACCCCATTCTCCCTCATCGGCCTCGTAATACCATCTAGCTTATCTTGTGCTTCAAACTTGGCCTTAAAAATATTCCCAAAACATTGCTTATTCCAACGCTTGAGCTTATACTTAACAAACTGAAGAAGCTTAGTAAAAACATACATTGTCGTATCGAAAGATGGTCTTCCCTTCCGCCACCACTGAGCAACATAATCATGGAGTTCTAGATCCCGCAACCACATGATCTGGAATTTGAAAGAGGGCTTGTGGGGCCGCCCTGCCCCGCTGATAGTAAGCTTGATGGGCCAATGGTCTGAATTCCTCTAGTCCAAAATCTCCGAGCTAGTAACCCACCTATCACCCACCCAAAAGCAAGAAACCATAAACCGATCCACCCGCTCAACGATACAATTTTCACCCGAGTGCCAATTGTTCCAAGTAAAGAATCCATTACTGGGCTTGATATCAATAAGATTCAAAGAAGAAATATTATCCTAGAAAATGAAAGCAGAAGCCTCCAACCTCATGGTACCACCCCGCTTCTCAACAATCTCAATGATAGCATTGAAATCACCCCCGACAATCCACAGCAAGTAAGGGTTCATACTTCGAACATAGCAAATATCAAACCACAAAAGTTGCTTGCCCTGCAAATCCACAGGCGCATAAATGTTGGAAAAAAGAGCCACTTCCCCAGATTCATAACAAGAGGCCACCATAGAGATAGAGGACTTGAAGGAAACTCACCACAAGGGGAAAATCTTTCGGGGGTTCCATAAGCAAGCCACCCCACCCGAGGAACCCTGAGCACCAATACACTAGAATCACCACTCATCCAAAGCTTGGGCGCAATACCCATCATGCCATCCACAGTAAGCTTGGTCTCCTATAAAAAAAGAATATCAGGATACTGACATCTAATCAAATTCTGAACAGCTTTTTGTCTAGGGCCATTGTTCAAGCCGCTAACATTCTAGGATAGAACAATCATTTCAAAGGGCTTGAGAAATGAGAATCCAAAGTCTTAACTGACCCTAATTCCACCAAATTTTCCCCTATCATCTTAATATTTTCCAAGTCCTTCTTCCTGCCCAGCTTAGATCCTTTCTCTACCCCTCCTTTCTTAAGATCTTTTTGTGAGATGCCTAAATGAGGAGATGACTTACTGCTTTTTCCCCCCATCGACCTAGATCCCTGCTCAGGGAGAGACATAGCCTCACTGTCTTTCACCACCACACTTCCTGATTCTTTTTGAGCCTCCAACTTTAAGTCTGATCTCAACTATCGGGTTCAACCCCCTGAGTAACAAGGGATGCCACAGGGCTGATTCCCCCTTGACCAAAACCATTCCCCTCCAGCTCAACACCCTGAACCTCTGAACCCACCACCACCTGATGGTTTGCCTGCTCCATCTCCACCAGCTACCCATGCTACTCAAAACCCAAACTTCCTTGATCCAAATCAATCAAACCTGGATTCACTTCCTGCTGGCTAAGACCCTCCAACACCTCGAATTTGTTCAAAGAATCCTCATCCTGTCGCTCCTTCAAAGACCTTTTATGCCCCTTATTCCTATTTCGAGCTTTGACTGGAAGAAAACCATCCTCCCCGACACCTCCACTTAGAATAGGACCCTTACCCTTATCCAACCCTAAAGGAATCCTAGGAGGCTGTGAAGAATTAGTCTCCAAAGGCTTGGCCCTTGGGCATCTACACAATAAGTGGCCATACTCATGACACAACCGACATCTAAAGGGTAAGGTCTTATAATCAAGTTGTTGAACCCATGAGTAAGAACCTACGCACACTTCTAGAGAATCTGGCAAAGGTTTACTTAAATCAATTTCCACACTAAATCGAGCAAATGTCATTACCTTTTTGAACTGCGTCTGCTGCGACAAGCCAACAGGTTTACCAAGCATTAAAGCTAGTAAATGCAGAACATCTTCCCGCCAACATTCAACCAGTAGCCTCAGCAGTCTAACCCAAACTGGAACCCGACTAGGAATCTCCTCGACCAGATTGAATCATGCATGCCATGGCTTGATAAACAAGCCCACCTAGTTGTAAAAATAAGGGCCTCCTTCAAAAACCTTGATCCTATCCGCCATGCAATCAAATGTGACCATGAAATAGTTATTAGCTAGGAGCCGAATCTCCATCTCTCCTACTGGCATCCAAGTCCTCTGGGCCCAGGTCTCCAAAAATTGCAACAAAATTTTCAAACCCAAAAATTTGCAGTACAATGAATGTCGTGAGTAGTACTCAATATCCTCAGTGAGCATCTCCATCGGGATCACAACATTCGACCTCTCTTTACACCTTTCAAGGTAGTCGTTAATCTTTGGAACACAAAATCCTCCTGTCAAACCTACATCATTCTTCTCCAAATTCTGAGAAAATAAAATATTATCATGAAGACGAGACCCCGAAGGCAATGGTTTCGAGCCAAGAGCGGAACGGAAGTCCAACTTAGGTCCTTCCCCTGAAGGCTCCCCAAACTCCATTGAGGAAAAAAGAAGCACCACCCAAACCCACACCCCTCAGCTGAAAGCACACCACTAACCACCTGCCGAAACACCACACCCAACCAGCTCCAACACCCAGACAAAGCACCCCACCCCACACCAAACCCCACCTCCACCAAGCAAAAAATGCCACCCAACCCAACCCAAGCACACCCAATCCAGGAGAATGAAACCCCACAAGCCCCACCCATGACCAAATGTCTGGCCACATGCACCAAAAGCTAGAGAAAAGGAATGGAGGTCAGTCGCGGGAAAATAGAGACCCCCAGTCACCAAACGCCCCCAATCCACCCGCCAAAATGCACAGAAAAGACACCCCCTAGCATGCAAACAACAACCCTCCCCCCACAATGTAGAGCCAGAAAGAACCAGAGAAGAGCTAGGGCGTGGATGCCCTAGCTCCGCGAACGAGAAACGGCGACGCCATCTATCCACATTAATAATTATTAGTTGCAGGTTAATGTAATTTCAAATTAATTATTAAATATAATGTGAAAGATAGTTTGGGGATTGAAGAATAAGTGGATTTGATGAAGATTATTGAATATGTTGTATTATTACTTTGGAAATGATACTTCTCTATCTATGTGTTGTCTCAAATTTTGTGCTCAATTTGTGCTCTATCCTAGGTTGAATATGTCCCTTAGGGTCCTTTGTGTATCCATAGGTTTGTCCTTATGCCACACAACTCTATCTCTCGGGTCCTTTGTGTATCCATAGATTTGTCCTTATGCCACACAAATCTAATCTATAGGGTTGTATGATCTTATTCTGATATGTAATTTTTTTTTTTAAATTGTCTACTATACATTCTTCTCTACTCTAAAAATGATAGTATTTAGAAATCCCTTTAGAGGATTGTCAGTTAATGCAAGGAAACATATTCCCCTAAGTTAACCCTCAAAAATGTATAAAAAGGTGACAAATAGTAAGCAATAACTAAGAATGAATATGCGGGTGCACTTTAGTGCACCAAATTAAGGTATCCCACTTGTGATTGCTCCATAAAAGTTTCTAAGATGAGAAAGGATGATCAAATGTATGAGGGTGTGAAATGGATGTTGTAGACACCTAAAATTGATCGCACTTGGTCAAATTCAAATTACCCCTAATTTAATCATTTTCCTATCCTCTATATTAATTAAATAATATCCCATCATTATTCCCTTTCATCTATTAAATTAAATGAATACCCCTTATTTATTTTATTTTATTCCTAAACTCATCCTTACTCCCTTTCTCCTAAAAATTAAATAAATAATTATTATTTATTTAATTCCTCTCACATGTCTCATCCTCCAACTCTCTCACTTTCCCTCTAATCCTAATCCTAACCACTTACCTAATCCACTCTCTAATCATGTGCACACACTTAATCCTTAATTAAGTGGGCTAACCTACTTCAAATCCCCACACAATCTTCCCCCTCAAACTCAACCTTAAATGCTCTCCCCTTTTGGAAAAGACCCTTATACTTGGGGGTATGGGTCATTTTCCTCAAAAAAAAGGAATTTTTAATTCTTTTCTTGTCCTCTTTAAGTGAGAATACAAGAGTTTCCTTTATGAGGCATCTTACACAAGGTACCTCATAGCACCTATATCCCTCTCAATTCATCTCATTTTGCCACTTAACACAATCTCATGAGTTGAGAGATCACATCTTATCTCAACCTTTGATCCCATGATCTAATCCAAGCACTTCATCCATTTTCCTCAAAATCTATATATCTCACACTTAACCATTTTATCATTTGAGCATTGTTAGCTATCGAAATTTAGTGAACACACATACAATTGTTAATCTTGAAAAAATCTACTTAATTTGGGAGGCTCAACATAGTTCATTTTCGTTCAATTTTATGTTAGTTTGAGATTCTCATGCCTTTGATTTTGTGTTTTATTTGATATTATTGCAATTTCATTCACATTGAGCATATTTTCATCTGCACATTTTTGGCATGCTTGGTGGGACCCACGTCATGAGTCTTTTAATCAAAATTTGGTTTGTTGAGTTATTTTGCATTTACAAGTTTGCATAGAGGTGGATGCATGACTATATGAGTAGATACATTTTGTGAATGGTCAAAGATGACTTTGCTTCGACCTTTCAGTAAATAATTGGCTCGCAGGTACTTGGGAAATTTTTCTCTGTAAATGGGCAGACCTACTTGAATCGAGGCAATTGCATAGTTATTGGGCAGTCTTGCTAAAATTAAGGCAATTTCATGGAAATCAAGGTGACTACTTAAATCAAGGTGATTGTGCATCACTTGGGCGACTTCATTAATTTTGGGGTAGTTTTGTCAATTTTGAGGCGATTGTGTGGATTTTGAAGTTGTTGCATGATGCTTGGGTGATTTTGTTAGAGTAATCATGCATTAGTTAATAATTAATTAATCTTTAATTAAGTTTTTTTTTCTCATGCACTTAAGTTGAACTTAGGAGTGCTTTTTTATGTTAACTAGAGTGAACTTTTATTATATCATTATATCTCATCACATAGGATTTTGACACTTGTCATGATCTAATCCTTTTATCATTTAGGGTTTCTCTGATAAAGCACTCTCTCTCATTGTATTATCTCTCTTGAAGACTCTTGAGGTTCATTTTCTTTAATTTTTTTTTGTTGAGGATATATCAGATTATTGTTTATATCTCTCTTGCATGGAAGGTGTTTTTATTCGTTGTTTGATCCTACATTTCATGATTTTCACAATTCTAATAGGTTATGTCAGTTTTGAGGTGGTTGTGTATCATTTCATAGATCCAGATTGTACTTGGGCGATCTTGTAGGTATAATACTTGTTTATATTTTCTTGCTTTTTAATCAACTTTCATAAGTTTTGGTACTAATTTTCTAACTTGTCTTTATCCTTATGATCATGCTAATAGTTGTTTGCAGCCTTAAATAGTTGAAGATCGATGATTTAAACTTCTAACATTGTTTCTTGTAATATCTAGTAAAAGACCTTTTTTTAATTACTAAATTAGAAACACTTCAATTTTGTTAAAGGGTCAATTAACCTTGTCTATTGTGTTTGGGATTCTTCTTTGGTGTGTGCTCTCCCCTTGCACCATTTGTTGAGCTTGGGAATCATAAACCACAAATTAATCTAAGTCTTGTTGTGTATTCCTAGGATTTATATCTTGTGCATATGCTCTCTCCTTGCGCTTTGAGTGAGCCTAGAGATTTAAAATGCATAGCATTTCCTTCCCTTTAGAAGGCTTGCTTGGGGAATTTATCTGGGCCCAAGGTATGACCTCAACCATGTGAATTAGTGAGATATATAAAAGTGGGAAAAAGGAATTTGTACCTCAATCTAGTCTAGTCATGTCATGTTTAGCAAAGCTCTAATACTTGGGTGATATCAAGTTAAGAGTGTAGGGTTGGTTTGAACGACTTATCTACCATTCCCAACCCATGCTTGTCATGGGCTAGTGTTCATGAATGTGCCTCGTGCACCCTTCTAGGATTTAGAGGATGCACTAGATCACCTTGTATCATCTTAGCTTAATACCATTTAGTCGTTAGTTAATGTGATGCAAGGAATGTGTATCATACCTAAAGTTACTCATGCTACACTTTTGTGCATTGAGATAGATGTTATTGAGGAATCTCCTTTTGGTCGCCATCAATAAGAGATCCTTCACCCTTGTGGGTTGTGATCTCTAGCTATCTAGATGCAAGTAGATAAAATTAGCACTTGCATTGTGAGCCTACACTAATTGTCACGTCTACTTGATTAATCTAGGAATGTGCTTTCTAGTGTGTCTTTGTGTGCTTACCAGTGCATATCTTCAGTCTATCCCATCATCATTCATCTTGTTTCTTTGTGATTGCAATCTTTGGTCCTTTTTCCATCTCCATCCAATCACCCTTGGATGAATTTTGTCTACACTTGGGCAGATCCAATTTGTTCTTGGGAAAATTTTCCTAGGTAGTCATCCAAAGTCGTCATATTCATCCTTGAGTGAATTTTCCTTACACTTGGGAAAATCCACTCCTTCTTGGGTGAATATGCCCTGACATTATTTTCAAACCCATCATTCCTTGTTGAGCGATTATGTCTCTACTTGGGCATATCCACTTTGTTCTTGGGTGATTTTGTGTCTTCTTAGGTGATTCTAAGTTTCTATTGGGTGAATACATTAATCATAGCAAATCCAGAGAGCAAATTTTTCATACCATAGATAGCCAACATTCTCCAGATTCCAAAACTATAATCCAATAATTTTTCCACTCCATATCTAACTCAAAACGATCACTTGTGTCTCATCAACCACCATCAAATCATTCAAAACATCATCCCCTTTGAACAAGAAGTTAGTTAAACATACCTAATTGACATCTATCCCACCTAGCATCACATATCCTACCTCAAATAATTAATCGAGATCCTAAGTCCTAAAGAAATCATCCATCGTAATGATTTCTTGGGAACTTAGCCTATCTCAAGTTAGTAATCCCTCATTCAAGCTATTTCACCTTGAACTAGAGGTATAGTTTGTATTGATATCTCCTCTAACTTGAGAACTTATCCTATCTCAAGTAGGAAATCCATCCAATCAAACTTTGACATAGGATCTTAACCATAGTTGAGATGATGTTATCAATCATCCATTCCAACAATCACCTCATCAATTTAATTGCATCCTTGAAATTAGGAGACCCTCCCACAATAGCATCAAAATTATCCTAATCTGAGCTTACTCCAAATCCAAACCTGAGCTTTAGTACATCCATATCTAAGGTCTTATAATATTGAAACAAATATTAAGATCCCTCCTTCCACATTCTTCTAATCCTTTCCATTTTCCTTCTAATCATATTTTATTAGTTCTTTCATCCATGCCCATCAAACCCAATATCATGAATCCTTATCCTCCCCCAACATGACCAAAAATTTTAATCAAGACAAATCCCAATT
>VDFB02265916.1:0-12688 GCA_007258455.2 Sequoia sempervirens
TTTCCCCCCTCTCTCTCTCTCTCCCTTCCCCTCCTAATTCTCTCGCTCCCCCTCTCTTTGTCTCTCACTCTCTCCCCCCCTCTCTCTCTCTCTCTCCCTTTCCATCTCTCTCCCCCTTTTCCTCTCTCTCCCTCTCTCTCTCCCTCTCTCTCTTTCCCACCCTCCACCTCCTAATTACTCTTGGGTATATGTGTGCAAAAATAGGATATCCAATTTATAGCACCAAAACATTATTATTATTATTTTTTTCAAATTAGATATTAGACACGAATTGGATATCCAAAATAAATCAGATATTTGATTTGTAGTGCTTTGGCTTGGGCATTGCTATGGAGCAATGTACTGACACCCAACCCCCAAAAAAAGTCAACTCAATATTTTTGAGTTTTTTGGCAAGTTCAAAACACTAATTTTCTCATGTTGCCACTTTTTGGCCCATCATGATCTTGTACATACCCAGGTCTAAATCAGGTAGTTGTTATTGCTATGGTGGATCACTCCTTTCTTTGAAGGCCATACACTTATGATTGGGTCAAGTGTTCTTTTCTTTAGAAAATTCTTATTGAATTTTTGATAGGTTAATTATGATTTGATTAGATGGGTTATGAAGCACTTATTTCAAACAAATATCTTTATGAAAGAAGTATATTGGTATGAAATTAAATATGATTTGTATTCCAATGTAAAAACTACAAAGAATGGAAACAATTCTTTCAACACATAAACCATTATGTAGTAGTCAATTAAAATGAAAAAGCTTACTCTATATTAGTTATGATACACAACTAATAAAATGATCTAAAGTGACTTATTTATCCTAGAGGAACTAAGTATATAGTATACAAAGAAAACCAACAAACCCAAAACTACCCCTATTTTGAAGGAGTTTAGTTTTCTCCCCTTCTTGATCTCGCTAATATTGTCTAATTATATTAAAGAGATGAAGGGTCATAACATAAATTTATTCAACCTAGTAAATAGCTTGGTTAATGAAACTTGACAAAAGCAACAAAACAATTGCTACATTTGGCATTTCATGTTGAATGAAGAGTGGTGACAATAATCTACTTATAGTTTAGTAAAAAACTATTTTTATAAGAAGGCTTGACATTAGAAAGATAAGTGTTACTTATAGTTTAATAAAACACTATTATAGTTTTACCAACATATACTATTGTATGCTTGCATGGCTGGTGTGGGAGATAGAGATGAATGGGAGAAAGAGAATGGGGAAGAAGAAGAGATGGAGATGTGGGAAGAAGGAAAAGAGGTGGATATAGAGTCGATGGATAGGGGGATGGGGAGGAGAGATGGTGAAGATAGAGGGGGAGGGAGAGGGATATAGATAGAAAGAGATGAGGAGGGTGAAGGATAAGAAGATAGAGATATGAAGTAGGAGATGGAGGAAGATGGATGGAGTAAAGGATAGGGGGAGGGGAGGTGGGGAGAAGGTGGTGGAATAGAATGGGGAGATATTCATCTTTGTCTGTTGTGTTTGTCATTATCTCCCTCTCCATCTATATTTTCTTCCTTATATTTATCTTTGTCTCCTTAAGTGTGCAATGGGTACATTGAAGAGGTCTTAAAGGAGAATTATCATATCTTTAATCAAATGGCATGCTACCTTGAGCATAACTCCCCAAGGAGACATGCCATCCTTGGATTGTTGACATGAAACAACCAATCAAAATTTAGTTTCTCTCTCTCATATTAATATATATTACTATTATATTAAATATATATTATACTAATTCTATTTTGTATTATATAAAAATATATATTATTAATTATAATAATTTTATCGTGTTTAATAATTTTGTTAAATAATATAATATATAGTATGGTAGAAGTTGAATAATTATATTATTTATTATGTAAATATAGGCATTATATACTTAACTATATTGTAGAATATTAAAACCTAGCTAAATGGCACCAAAATTTTCAATTTAATTAACATCTTTGGCAAAACCTAACAAAACCAGGTTGTAGCTCATCAAGTTGGAGAAGTGAAAGGTCAATATCGATGCCGAGGAAGAGTTTGGAGTACTGAAAACAAGGTCAATGCCAGCACCAAGGAATATTTTGGAGTTAAAAAAGGTCAATACGTATGAAGCGAAGAGTTTGGAGGAGTGAAAACAAGGTCAATATCGACGTGAGGAAGAGTTTGGAGGAGTGAAAACAAGGTCAATACCAATGCCGAGGGGCGGGTTGAGAAATCAAGAAAATGTCGGCGACCAAGGGCAATGAAGTCTTGTCCAAGTTTGGCACCCCCATTCTCTTTAACCACAATTTTTCGTACCTGGTTTCCAAAGAGATCTTCTTGTACATTGTACCCCCATTCTTGTAAAATGGTATAAGATAAGACAAAAAATAAAATAACTTGAGTCTTTCACATTTTATCGTCTTGACCTCAAGTTTTGGAAAAACTCTCATAATCTACCCACATCTTGGTTGAGGTCTAGGATTTCATCACACATAGCCTTCATCGCATGAGTCTGAAGCAATTGTAGACTTAGCCCAAGTATATGCTAGGCTAAGGTAGATCTAATGAATAGAAATAGAGGCATACAATTATTCTTTAATACCTCCACCACAAACATATGCAAGGTGTTGTTGTTTTTACGGTAAGCAAGTTGATCTTCTAATCTACCTATGAAATTCCCAATTCTAATAAAGGGCAACTCGAAGGACCTAGACCAACTGACGAGGATTTTAAAGACCTACACTTTGGGCTCTGCAAGACCCGTGAGGGTGATCCCTTAATGCGTTTACAACCTTTGCACCATCATCATAAACAACATTAACAACAAATAATATCATTTAATAGCTCAACATAATAGGATAATACATAATATAATTGGTTGTTTATCAATAATATCAACTATTTGGAGCATGAGATAATTACAACATTTCAAAGTATAAGATAGTCATTGATTTGAAATTTGTAGCAAGCTCTAGGTAAAGGAAAACAAATACAAAACCATACAAATAAGTACAACTTAGATCAGTGCCATATATCCATTGGAGGAGTCAAATTTATAAGCATCTAAGGGTTTATGATGGATTTAACACATAACATATAAGATCATTGATAAAATTGCTTTACAATCTCATCAATATGTATTCTAACCCAATACTACTTATCAAATCCTTATACATAACATATCCACCTACAATCCCATTCAAGCATTTTAATTAATTCCTTGAATTAAAGCTAAAACAAGAATCATACACACCACAACAGTGAGATGAACGAAACAACCCTTGATCATTTTATTCAAAATTCAGATATGCTTGTACAATGGAGAGACATGAGTTTGATTTAATCATATCAATTCAGATGCCAGTACTGTCATAAAACATCAAATCCCCATGAATTCAAAACCTACTATAGAATGACTCAAAACCTAAATCACATTTTCCCTAAAACCATCAGACTTTACAATTTGCTCAACAACTTCATCTAGACTTGACCAAAAATATCTAACTTGCTAACCCGTACTTCTAGCCTTGAAATCCTTCTTATAGAAAAAGGAGTAAACAAGCATTGATCCAAAAAGCACACATCTCACTAGCCAATTGGACCACCTTGTGATATTCTAAAAAGTAACAACCCAAAAGATCCCACCCAAGGTGTAAGATAAACACTAGGGTTTTACATGAAGAAAAAGGTAAAACCCCAACCTTAGGATTTTCCTAAACACCATAGATGACTAGAGACATAAGACAAGATAAAAATGGAACACAAAGAGAAATTTTTTGAAGTTCCATCACAAGGAAAGGTCTCCTCCCTTCTTGGTAGTGATAACCTCCTCCACACACAACCCTTAAAAATTATGAATAGAGGAATATAATCTTTGAAGAACTCAAATTTGATTCTCTCCTACCTAATGCAATTAATCATTTTATCCTTACAAACATTTATAGTGATTACTAGAGGCACATGGACCAATTATTCATAATAGAAGGATTTGATCATACTTTTCCAATGATGGCATTATGAGAAAACCTTAGGTTAAATGAATAATTCCTAGCTAAGTTCTTTAAATCATGTCCAACCGTATAAGAGAAGACCGCTGCTATGTGTACCTGGATACCATGGAGAAAGGATCTTTGGGCTCTTTCATCAATCATCCTACCTTAAAACATACCAAAATTCTCCTAGCAATTAGACATAGGAAGATTTAAGATGACTTAAAAAAAAATTATTGCCAAAGCATAAACTTATGATGACTTAACCGGGCCTAGTACACACTCCCTCCCCGTTAACCACTTATACATATGGAAATTAAATGTAAATTTTCTACTATTTTTAGTCATGTAGGTTTCCAATAAACCACTTGGTGGTGTTTCCCTTCAAGTTTATTTACTTGAATGAAGAGCAAAAGTACTTTGATTACAATTAGAGAATACATTTGAGGCCTTGGTTGTGTAACTGGTGGACCATAGTCACATTTAACACTTGTTAAAAAGTTTAGGAGTTAAAACATTAAGTAGATTTGATTTGTGATGGACATATTTGGATGGTAGTAACAATAATTTGCAATCTATCAAGACTTGATTACCTTATAACCTGTGAAATTCTAGCGATGAAATGATAGATTAATCATAATGTCACCTTAGGATCACATCACCATGAAAGAACTTCATCCAACATCCTTATGAGTGCAAGTACCACCAAATAGGTATTTGTTAAGATTACATCTACCTCGGCGAGGAAATTCGGGAAGAGAGGAAAGAGAGACATGTAGTATGTCTAAAAGAGGGAGATCAACTAGAGGTCAAAAGATTAGAAGAAAATTCCGTAAACGCATGGAATTTTTTCTTGCTGAAGGGGGGTCATGTTCTTATGATGGTGAGAGAATAGGTGACATCGAGGTGCCCTTGAGGTACAAACATCTACAGAAACAATGGGTACCCAAGGAACTTCCTCCAATAAACATTGATTTTTGTGTCAACGAGAGGATATATCGCATAGCACCATCGTCATTACATGGTTTGGGCCTATGTTACATGGATGACATAAAGGTCTATTATGACAAAGTTACTAAATTGATGGAGTATGTCATACCCTGTCACAATTACAAATATTGGATGCAGCTGGTTCTATATACATGAAGTATGTGTAGGTATGCACTGTCAGCAAATTATATACAGCTAAAAGATAAGGATCAAAATAAAGGAGTGGCTATGAACATTGTCAGAAGGCCAAAAGCATCAGGGAATATTGCAGGGTTTATAAATAGTACATGACCTGGGTTAACAAATAAGCAACCCAATTGCATATTTGAAGCGTGCAAGGGAAACCGTGTACTTGTATGTGCGATAAAATTAATAACTGCAGGGGAAGAGTTGCTAATCGATTACAATTTGAATCGCTTAGTTACAAACACAATTACTATGGGGGTGGAACGTACTATGTACCATTTTACCCAACCTCCAATTAATGACTCCAATATACCATTTTATTCTTATGTTTTTTTTCATAAGTCTATTGGTTTCATTTCGGTAATATTTTTTTATATTTAATTTTTGTCACAATGGGACATTGATCGTATAGAGAAGGCTCCGATCCAGAGCACAAATCATGATTTATCTTCAGGCGCTTCTACCCGACATGTTTACCTCATTATAATTGTACAAATTAGATACAAGTAAAATGTTTTATTATTATGTTGTTTTCATAAGTTTATTGGGTTAATTTCGATAATGTTTTTAATATTCTTTTTGCAGTCGACTAATTGGGGAAAGGCACCAGTAGTAGATGAGAGCATCCATAGGGAGGTGCAGTCAATATTATGTGATGATGACATCACTTATTCAACAAACCCTCTCAATATGATAAGGAAGACTCAAAAAAAATGCAATGAAGAAATCCTTAAGTTGTTATTCATTGTGCCTCAAACAAATGAGATAAGAGAGAGGGTTAAAATATTGACAGAGAGATCACAAAACTTGCAAGTAAGCTATCATGAGGTCTTTAATTATAA
Organism: Sequoia sempervirens; assembly: GCA_007258455.2. Lineage (NCBI taxonomy): Eukaryota > Viridiplantae > Streptophyta > Pinopsida > Cupressales > Cupressaceae > Sequoia > Sequoia sempervirens. Next base: position 5,994 of record VDFB02265916.1, read on the forward strand.
CATAAGTTCATTCATGGTTTTATATTTTGTACTCTTTTATGTCATGAACAAAATATGTGTTGTTTTTATAGGATTTTTTGCGTCCTCATGATGCTCCTTTCCGTGATCAGGGTAATGCAAGTGCTACCCAAGGAGTAGGGGTTGGTATAAGTGTCCATCTTGATCTTCTTGTGTATACATCACATCATCTAACCCCATCATCCATGCCTATATTTTCATATGAAATGTTGGCAACACATACCATGCAGGCATCCATTAGTGCACTCTCTAGCAGCGAACACATGCTAGAACATGTGTCAGGACATGTACCTGGGGATGCAAAGGCCACTAGTACTGGTGATATTTTAGTAGCATTTCCTGGATCTTCCCGTATTAATAGTATGGGAACATTGCTGGTCACATTTGTGGTGACTGAGGATTTCGTTCCATAAAGATAGAGAAGGTCCCAGGTACTTTAAAATGTTTTAATTATTATTATATATAATCCAATTGAAATTTACTTATTGATCGCTCTTTTTAGACTATTGATCCCATGATCATTTTGCAGGAAATGATGTTTTTTATAAACATCTAAGTGATATTACATTGGAGCTCTTTGGTCCCACCATATGTACATGGTGGAATGCCCAAAATCAAGATTTAAAAGATGAGCTCATTAACTGTTTAGTTGTGCTCTTCGGTGATAAAACATTCAATTGAACCAAGGTCCTTAAGAAAGCCGGTACCTATCTAAAGTATGTGAGGGACCAATATAGGTCACATTTAGAGAAGAACAAAAAGTACGAGCGTCCCCCCATGATTTTAGAGAGGGAGTTGAAGGACCTGGTGTTGGATGGAAAGGAGAAGGTTGAAAAGAAAAAAGGAAAGACACCACCGGGCCAAGGAAGGTATGTGATAATATCAACAATGTAATTATATACTGATTACTCTTTCTTTTTACATAATCTAACATATTTCAAACTTTTCATAGGCTACTCGATACATTGAAGGAAACAAAGGCAAGACTAGAAAAACACGGGAAACACAAACTTGGCTCTGGTGGTTATATGAAATTAGCCACATGAATTGTAAGTATCAATAAATGAAATATTGTATCCAAATAATAAATTGAAAACAATTTTGATTTTATCACACCATAGAAGAAAAATTCATGATCTTATGCAAAAATGCAGGGCTTTGAATTCAACAGAGTTCCCATAGAAGAGCACCTGAAGATTTCCTTCTAGCAAGGCTATGGAGTCAAGGCTGAATGCTTAAGAGTCTTGACTAGGCAAACACAATCTTCTATTGCATTTGGCACGCAGGTAAATAAACTCAATAAAGTTCATTTAAAATTGAATACCTGTGCTATGTATTCAATATTAATTTCCACCATAAAGTAATTACATGCCTATTTGTTTTAAACATTCAAGCAATGATAATACTACACATGACATTAGAATGTAGCCTAGTGAGGGTGGAGCACAACCTGCAAATGAAGGTCATGCTGTGCATCCGGGTAATTTAGAGCATGTAGAGTGTGATCAACATGTTGAGCATGATCAATCTAGAGAAGATCAGGAACATGATGTGGCCCCATAAGGTAAAGAGGACCACTCTAAAGTTCTTTTAAACATATTTAATTGCATTTGGTGTATTAATTAATGTAACCTTTCATGTTTCAACTTTAGAGCATGTAGAGTGTGATCAACGTGTTGAGCATGATCAGGCTACAGAAGATCAGGAATGTGATGTGGCCCCATTAGGTAAAGAGGACCACTCTAATGTCCTTTTAAATATATTTAATTTCAATTGGTGTATTAATTAATGTAACCTTTCATGTTTCAACTGTAGATCAGGGTTTAGAGGGTGTTTAGCATGTTGAGCATGAGTCTATATCAAAAGTTCAAGAACATGATGTGGACCCATCAGGTAAAGAGAACCACTCTAATGTCTTTTAATTAATGAAATACTTGTAACAATAATAATAACACATATTAGTTTAACATTTCTTTGTTATTGTAGCAGACCCCCCTTGTAGCAGCGTCCACGTCGTGAGCAGATGAGTAGGCGTACATTAAGATCATGAGAAGAGGGCAGAAAAACCAAAGGGGGGACAGATGATTTAGAAAACGATACTCCACTTTAGATTTTTTTAGCTTTAAAAAAGAAACAAAAAAAAAGTGATTGTAATCATATCATGACAACCATATTTTTGATAATATGTAAAAATTGAAAGAATGAATATTATATGTTAATGAATGAATGTGAATATGCTAATTAATGAATATTATATGTTAATGAATGAATGTTATATGTTATTAATGGATGAATGAATGATTAATGTTATATGATTGGGTATGGGGAATTGAGAGTGATGTGAGGGGGGGAGGGGCCAAATGAGCTTCCACCATCCATTAGTTCAGCCTAGTAAAAAGTGAAATTATTAAACTATTCTCAAAACAAAGAGAAGCTCAATAAGGTAATGCACTTTTCAATATAAGAAATACATTGTTTGAAGCATCAAACCAATATGCAAAGATGAAAGAAAGTGCTAACTTTTCACTATGGTGGTAGAATGATTCTTTATACCATGAATCATACTGCATCGCATAATTTGAAGTTGTTTCATTCCAATGTTTTGAGTTTTATTTTGTTTTGTATGGCTTTGTATGAATACCACATTCGTTGTGTGTAGTTTAGTTCAAAAGCTCTAGCTCTTCATTTTTTAGTGGTGACATAACTCTAAAATTTGACTTTTGTGCACCTTTCTAAGTTAGTGGAAAAATTGACAACTCGGGGTTTTAAGGCTCAATTGAGATAAATACATGAATATTTGAATCTTTTGTTGATGGGAGGCTTCCACTTAACCATGAAATTTTGTACTATCTGCCGGGTATGCAAAAGTTTCTCTACTTACATTCATTCTTGATCATAAATGTTGTAAATGATATTAATGCTTCAAACTTAAGATTAGTTTCATTGTTATAATGATCAAAATGTTATACTTTGCTATACATTCAAGCATTCTCTTGCCCCCTACCCTTTGCTCTCTCCCCCCTCCTTTTAATAATTTTCTTTGTCATAAAAGATTCACATTTCTGTCTCATTTACACAAATTTATTTGAAGCACTAGGAGTGAATAAATATATGTAAAAGATGATGGATTATGTCTAAACAACAACTTTCCATCTTATAGCTAATTAAATCCTTAATATTTGAATAGTTTAGAGCTCGAATAATGTGTGTATATGCATGTGTAGCAATAAGGGAGCCTATGTGAAGATTGAAATTTAAAACATCACTTTGGTATTTTTCCTTAGGCAGTGAAATGATATTTTGAGTAATACAAACCTACACAAACATTGATATTTTTTGGCATTGCTTTGAGAATTTTTTTTTTTCTCTTATACCTACCCTCGGCTAGACATGGAGGTATATAATATTGGTTTCTGGGTTTTTTTTGTAAGTAGTTAATTTCACAAAGGAAGACTAAAATCTTCTTAATGTCCTGTCAGGTGTGAAAGCATATGAATCACTTGCTAAAGGAACCATTTTGAATTCATCCAAAAAATGGTTTGTTCTTTTTTTTATGTTTCTTGCATGTGTTTTTTTTGGGCTCTAGAGATGTAGCTTGGATCTTTCCTTTGCACTTTTCATCTATTTTGATGATTAAAGTAGATTGTCCTCATAATTTTTTACGTAGATCTGTTTGTAACCTTATTTTCTACCAATCAATTTGCAAACTAGTCACATATTAAGGACCATTTCACTAACTTGTAGTCATCCATTACTTCATATGTTGCAGGTTGTGTCTATGTGCCAATAAATCCTGATGATTGTGAGAACTTTAATCCTACAAGTGTACCTAATCTTTCTCAAGAAAAAATCTTACCTTATTTTGTAGTACTTTAAATGGTTAATTGAAGGTGCTTCTTTAGATCTGACATAGTTGAAGCCTGGATTAAAATATGGTATTACATGGGCAGTATAATGATAAAACTGAGGTCCATTGAACACAAATTACAAACATAATTTACTAGACTATGAATAGTTTTACAATTATAATTATTTCTCCTTTACCTACCTTTGCATTAATGAAAAAGATAGCAGATATTGGAAGTTCATTACATGTCTCATGTATGTGTTAGTATTTAAATTTTGTTTAAGTTGTTCAAGAGATTGATTAGGTCAAGAATATGTTCTACAAGCTTTGTTCTCTTGACACTTCTCAACATTTTCCCTACACATTTTCTCTTCAATCCAGACATTTCTTAACTCCTTCCCTTGTTAGCCCTTGGTTGTTCTCAAATGTAATTCTTTTTCTATGCATCATGCAGTCTATATGTATGATCAGTCATCTCTTATGAAGCATGGATAACCTTTCATGGAATTGTTGTTGCAATTAGACAATTGCAATTGTGAGAATAATCATTTAATTTGTATGGAAGTAAGTCTTTTTCATATTTTTTGACTTGGTATTGTAAACTTGTCTTGGGAACAACAAAACTATGATGATAGGTAGAGTTGTACAACACCATAAATCATTTGGCATTATCAATATATTGCTTATAGAATACTCTGTGCAAGTAAAATGGAATTTGTAATGATAATTGGTCTCGAATTAAAATATGAATATAAGTAGATTATACACAAGAAGATGGTATCTATTTTATGATTTAATGAATTCCAAAATAATAAAATTAATAGGTTCCATTTGTTTACTTGCTCTTAGCCACTTGTTTAATTGGTGAGACCCTCAGAATGTCTTGCTGATAACCAGCAATGTTCAAAACTCCTGAAGAGGTCAGATCGGTGTAACATTGGATTTGTCTTGCCGACAGAAGTCATCAACAAGACATGGACTATCAGAGTGAGTTTTCTATCCTATGCTGATGATTGATTTCTCACCAATGGGTTGGCTTCGGTGGTCATCGTCAAGAGTCTCCATGATGACATGGTGTAGGTCTATTTAAAACTCGTGAAGAGGTAAGATTAGTGTGACATTGGATCTTTCTTACCAATGAAAGTCATCGGAAAAACATGGACTATCAGAGTGAGTTTTCTATCCTATTTCGATGATTGATCTCTCACTGATGGGTTGGATTTAGCGGTCATTACCAAGAGTCTCTGCGATGGTACATTTCAACAAATTTTTTTATTATAAAAAAATGCATTGTTTCGTCATAATTTCGATGAAGGCCACCGATGAATCCCTGAAAGGGTCTGATGAAGTTGCTATAGTTGTGACAAAGGCTTCATCGTAACTCCTTTCCCATTTCGTTGAAATGGCGATGAACTTCTGGTGTTGTTTCAACGCTTCAAAAGAGCCATTGCAATTGCATTTTGGTTATAATTTGTTGATGGATACACAATTTTCATCGATATTCTAATGAACATCAGAGTCATTTTATGATGTCGAAAACTAATGAATCTATGCCGTTATTTCGACGTTTAGTTTGTTGTTGGAATTTCAACGAAAAAATGGCAACAAAAATTCTTTCATCAATTCGTCGATTGTTTGACAAATGTTTGTTGAATGACTGACGAATGTTTGTCAGAAAATGGAGTCAAATTCAGTAGTGTGTAGATGCTATACCCCCAGTACGTAGTCAAAATCCAACCTTTAAAATTTTTAATTTCACGTATTTCTAGGCATTTATTTCATGTTTTTGTCATGTACCACTTTACTTTGCAACACATATGAATACGTAATGCATACATAGATGCATTCAAAATGCCACATATGTAACTTTACATCGTAGGCTAGTGTAGACATTTTGATAATTGATCACATGTGTTTTTATATTGTACCACAAATGTATATCTACAATGCATGTGTTGTAAACAGTAGCGCATATATATTTTTTTCACACGCATTTGTTATACATGCAGGAATTTGGTAGTTTGAATGGTCAATTGATTGTGTATGGGTTACAATTGTACACATTTGCATTTTAGAAATGCATTTGAATAGAATAATGACGCATTTGATGTTTTGATACGCATTTGCAAATTGTAATGACGCAATTGAGTTTCACAACACATTTTTTATAAAATGACGCATTTGATTGATAGGAAATTTTAAAATTTTGGACTATAACAGGTTGTTTGTTTTCTGACATTAGATATGCATTATGCCCTTGTAGGTTGTATTGGATCCGATTTATATGAGGGAGTCTAGACCTTTGACTTTTGACTTTTGGGATCAACTGTGGAGTGGAGAGAAACAATTCCTCTGGCACCTGGGTCTTCATCATGTCACCTTCATGCCCAATATTCAGGAAAATTGAGGTTTGATGATTGCTCTCTATGAGCGGTGGCACTTTGAGATGTTTTCATTTCATTTTCCTACAAGTGAGGCCACTATCACATTAGAGGATGCATACAACATTTTGAGGCTATCGATTAGGGGTGCTAGGGTTATGTATGATACACAAGGGGTTTTAGTGAGATGTGTAGATATTATCCTCATGATGACATTATAAAATTAGGGATAGACCATTATGAGATTAGATGGCATGTTCTAGCTAATAGATATGATAATATAGATTGTTTATTATGTACATTGATTGGGGGTAGTTTTTCCTAATTGCTGAGGTCATGGATTTCTAGTGGGATGGGGGGAGATGCTAGTGGGTATGTTAGAGAGACATGTAGTATATGCATGGGGTCCATGTTTGTTGGACATGTTATATTTTCATTTGCATGATATA